>DWNJ01002430.1:0-10540 GCA_018250275.1 Udranomia eurus
TTTGTACGGAACAAACTAGACCTCAGCAGCATGACCACTGCTGTAGTGAGGCAGTAATAGGTGTGTCGGTGATGCATCCAGAGTCGAACCAAGAAGTGTTCTATCACTGTTTTCTAGCCTTATTTCACCTGCCACGGCCTAGGGCTCACGTTCAAAAATGTTAAAAAGACATGATTCTTTTTTTTAGCGCATAGAAGTTACCTAGTTCTAGGATGTCTTATTTTCTGTTCCCTTGAATCTATCATCATCATCATTATCATCATCCTAATTAACATTACAAAGCCAGATTCCATGTTGTGCTAATCGAATGGTGCTGTGCCGTGGTCTCCACTAGAAATGTCCAATGTCTCCTACGCAGTCTGGAATAGGTTACCAATGGGACATTGTATAATTACACAGCAATAGCCCAATGAGTCTCGGACTAGCGATCGAGAGATCGTGGATTCGACCCTCTCCCCGTTGAACTATTGACGTGATCGCACTCTTAACACAAGTCAAGCTTCGCTGGAGGGATTAGCGAGATTCCTTTTGTTGTATACGCCCAGTAGTTAAAAACAACGCACGACCGAAGGAGGAGGAGGATCGAACCCCGACCATCAGCCTAGCAGCCTTGCCGACACTTGCTCCAAACGATCACAAAATAAAATTACAAATCAAAGTAAACAGTAGCAATAAGATGTAGGTCGACGGCTGAAGCCTTTATTCGCCTTATCCCGAATTCCCTGCAATCCCGCCCCATACATCACTACGGCGGACCCTTGTCACGCGCTTATCAATTTATAAGGCTCCTAAATTTTTCTATCCTCTTGTGCTTCGTGATTTTGTTAACGCATTTCTGCTGGACTAGCTCCTGACTCACGACTGCGTTTGTGTAAATGACCCATTTTGAATTGCAGGCGATTTTTTATGTCCATCCTGCCTCAGGCCTGAACTATACTCGTACTCCGTCACGCTGCTCCAATACGTGTTGGCGGAAGTACTGGTTAGTGGTCAACAAATGTATCGGATGTTTTCAAACCCCCAAATGGACTCGACGAGGTTTACCGACTGCCATCTATCGATAACAATGCCAAAACGCGCACGAAAAAAATATCTGTCAGACACATCCAAATACCAGATCTATACAAACCGCGGAGCTATCTACACGCGCTTTTGGAAGTCCCGTTTCCTAGTAAAAAGTAATAACTTCTTACAATAGACCAAAGGATAAAAACTAACTCAAAAAACCCAAAAGTCGATACAAAGGTATTATATAGAGTTCCTTTCCTCCAGTTCCTAATCACAAAACAGCGCAATACCAAATTCACGCTATGGCGCACATTCGCGGGAAAATAAATAAGAGAAAATAATAGCTGAACCCATTGTCCCTCGCCCGCGACCATTTGTCAAACTATGCGTCATTTGTTTTCCATAAAAAATAATAGTGGCCCCTTCAAAATATCTGGAAACCTACCGACTGACAGAACTTCTGTACTGTTCTTTTATATAGTTTTCAAAATAAATTCCACTTTTACGTTACGTCGAACATAAACGATTTCGCAGTACCGTACAAAAATCCGTTCAGTTGATTTTGTGTCATCCAGACAGCTTTTGGAGACTTTGAGACTTTGTTTCATAAATGCAACAATAACGACTCAATGTCTTATCGCCATAAAACTAAAGACCACCGTATTAGCGAAATGTTTCGACCAAAGACATTATAAAACACAGTCCGACAATACCCTTCCCCGCTACGTTTTCCCCTCGAACAACGTATCGGACCAAGGCCCGCTACTCGCGAAGCGTAGTCGTGGTTACGCAAACGAGACGAAATGTCTCTTTCCCTTTCATTTTCATTCACGTTTCGCGCCTTTCTTGCCCCTGCAAAAATGTATTGAAGCTGAATTCTTACGTAACTTACGTAAATAGGCAAATAAGACCACATATATTATCGCATCATGATTGTTCGCAATTCAAAAATACAAATAGCCATATGAAGAGACATCTAAGATTACCTATATTTCTTGTTCAAAGCCGACAAAGCTAAGCTCATTACATCATACAACTATTTGTCAAACCAACATAAAGGCTGTCGCACACCGACGCCGTCACTCCGACGGCGGAAACGGTGGAAAATTGCTCAAACGGCGCTCGCGCTGACCTCGTTTTGTTAACAAAAAAGTATTTAATGACTAAAGAAACTGGAGCTAGTGGTATTATTGTATAGTGCTATCCATACTAGTCCATACCACGTTATAAATGCGAAAGTAATGTCCGTGTGTAACCCTTTTCACGCTTAAACCGCTGAACCGATTTAGATGAAATTTGATATTGAGATACGAGTAGTTTGGGACCCAGGGAAAGATAGCGTCGTTAGTCGTTTCTATCCTTGGGTTGGAAAAGGCGTTGGATATTTTTATATAAGAAATCGCCCAAACTTGAGTTCAAGACAAATCTTTCATTTCTGGAACACTTCAAAGTTAGTAAATCATTTCTTGTCTGTTTAATATCCATATTACAATACCGGCTGACCCGTCTTATGTAATGTATGTAACAAATTGTATTTCAATTAAATTTCAGTAATTTCACTACATCACGCATTACATCACGTTCCGCCAATAAAAGATTACCGCACACTACAACGCGCGCACTCCAGCGACGGACGAGCCGGAAATTGCCCCCAGCCTTGCCTGTTGACCCGAATGTGTTACAACATTAACTCAATCGATGACTCTATATTCACTCATTGTTTTAAATGCGTTTTAAGTAATGGAAATAGCGTGGCTTACTGAAGTACCCAATATTTTCCGATATCACATATCCTCGTATATGAACGTAGCCAACTCCCAGGATTAAATTTGCTATTGAAACAGAACACACAACACGCCCACGGAAGCACAGACAGACACACACTCGCACACCCATAAACGAACATACACGCACACGCGCTCGTACATACACGCCCAAAATCATGATATAATATATAATCTTTCTAGCTTTCCACCATAAATTCATAATGTTGTGACGACTTTAATCATATGCTCCCAGTCAGTCACTCGGTCAGTCAGTCGGCCCGTCAGCGAATGTCCCTGACAGTCGGCGCCGAGTGCGACTGTCGATCAATCAGCCGCCCATTGACTCGCCGACACTATTGAGAGATCCTTCGGCCCGTGTCGGCGACTGACGTTTACGAATATTTCAAAATTAAATTATTTCATAACAGATTTTAAACGCGTTTCTTATTGTTTGGGCAGATATTTCAACCTATTAATTTTTTACGCTAATTACTGATTCCGATTTCAAGTAATGATTCAAAATACAGTTTTAAGTTTTCACTTCTGTTGGCAGTCCTCATGATGGCTAAAAATTTTTTTTACCATCGCTAAAAGCATCAGCCAGTTAAATAAGTTTTAGGCAGTAAAATTAGTTCTACACTGGCGTGTAATTTAAGTAACACAGAATGCGTTGGTGCACGCCAGTAGCATTGCTACTCTTGCAATATGATAAATCTGCCACTGCTCCACAAGCTGCAAAGCACATCTTTGGTGGAAAGGCACCCTTAAGTCCCGGCTTCGCAACTCCAAGGATCTTTTGTCAAAGGCGAAGAATGACGAGGTGAAACGGGCACTTTGAGTTCTCAAGACTCTGTTCAGGATTGTGCGTCTTTTGTCACAAATACTTTCCGCCTTAAACTTTCTGTATTCTTGCGAGAAACGAGTGGCTCAACAAGTGACGGAACAGTAGTAGCAGCTAATAGTTCACATCTTACTTTTACTTTTCACTTAACTTTTGTTATTTTTATTAACCGACTTCATTCATTCCTTTCCTAGAATAAGAGTTAAAGTTATACTTACACCGCAAAAGCAACAAAAGACTAGTTTAAGTGTAAATTGTTGTTTGGTCCTAATGTGAACTAAGAAGGAATTCTTTGAGTTGGTCTGATGGCAAACTTACGCAATGCTACACCCAATGACTATAACCAAACATGAATAGACGATAATAATGGATCGATACTCGACTTTATTGTTTTAAATCATTCACCTGAACAAACAAATCCACCGTCACATTTAACAAGACATCGCTGCATATCATCATTATCGTCCCCCATCGACGCCGACCCCCCACCCGTCAACCCCTCGCACCCCTTGCCCCCGTGATGTCAGATTTAGCGACAATTATATGCAAATTGCGCGACGTAGGTACAACGTCTAGACGGCTAACTGCGTTTTATTTGCGTTGTGGGTAATCTTTATTCATTTCATAGGGAAAGTCCGAGACATACATTATACAAATATCCGGCTCGAAGGACCACACACACGAACATAGCGTATTCTATGACATTTTCTGGTATACCGGAATGTGAGTTATCTTTTACGTTTAAGCTTAAAGGACACTGTAAGAATACCGACTACATTCAAAGGATCAACATATAACACGGTGTACCATATACATAAATAATTAAATATAAGATTTTATTTTTTCAATCAATCGATGAAAAGTTAATTCCAAGGCGATTTTTATACTGCTAGGTTCTCCTTTAAAATTTACGAATCAACGTAGTCCTATAAGACTTCCACGGGCTTCAACAAGTCGAGTAACGACAAATCTGTATTAAGGTAAGCGTATTACATGAATATTACAGTGATTATTGTATTGTATGTTCAGTGGCTAGACGATTTTCACTGATGACATTGTTAGGTGACACTTAATTCTCCTTACAATAAAGGAAGCCATATCTATAACACTGTTCCAATGCGATCCGTAGACACTAGTAGCTAAGTAAGCTTATTAGTTTTTCGAATATCGATAAATGCTCAAATTAACGCCAACAATGGCAACTACCTTAACGTGCGCGTTCAATAATTACTTTTCAATTTCTACCTAACAATATCAATGTTCTTGCTGCTGCGTTCTGGTTTGAAGGGTGTGATAAGGTAGATGAACTTAACCTCTTCGTCCGACAACCTAAGATCTTCGTTCAAACTTCGATCTTATCCTAAGTAGATATTCAAGGGCGGCAGTGAGCACTTACCATCAGGTGGCCTACATGCTCGTTTGCTACCACAAAGTTGTATACGATAGTCATTATACAAGCCAAGGAGCACTCTTTTCACCACCATAACAACACCAAATAAGATTGTTCATGAACACTAAACAAGGATAAAGTACGAAATTATCCCCATTTCGCCTGAAAAAGAAAAACAAAGCTTACATAAACGGACCATCAAATGACATCCAGCCGTAGCTTAAAAGCGCTAAGTGCCTTATATTTCAAAAAGGTTCCCATCGCCGAAGCGAATTCGACCTAATAGCCAACACCTTAGGGTTCAGTTTTCGCTGTGTATTAGCTCACCTCACTCGTTAGCGCTTACTGTAATGGACGGGTCGTAGGAAGTAAAAGATGGTAGTTAAGCTATCATTTTGACAGTTGCTTCTGTTTGTTTATTCTGACGCTTATGCCGTAGGAGATAGGGTCGAATATATGAAGAGACGAGTCGATAAAGGTATCATCTTGATTGTGTATTCAAAAGGACTAATGATAAGACTACCGTTTAGAAGGGATTATTTGTAGATCAAACTAACAATTTTTGAGCATCTCATCCATCCGAAGCCCGGAGTTGAATTCCCATACATAATATCCCATATAATATCTTAACCTAACTTACTAACTAGACTAAATTACTCAACTCCATGAAGGTTTTTATTTTCCTAGGGAGCCATTGCTCCCCCTTGATATTTGTCAAAGTAAAGAGGAAGACCTTGAGATCCGACTTTTTCTCGACTCGGACACTTCATTGTTAAATGCTAACTAAGACACAAAGCCCGTGAGGTTATTTAATTAAATAACAACAATCAAAGCTTTCAGATTATTGACATAGTTAAAGTTTAGGGAAATGTTTCGGGAAAAACCTTATCATTGATAACATGACATAATATATTATATGTATTTCTCTCGCCAGCTTAATCCTACATATTTATGTATTTGTCTCTCTGTCGTGACGCATTTTCGTTTCATCGAATTTCCAATCATAGCAATTCCAAAGAAGTTTCGCTTTAAAAAAACTGTATAACTAAATACGAAAGTAGTGTCGCAATTCCGACCGAGTCAGAACGCCTCGGCCACCAGATCTATTAATTAAACACTTTATAGAGACATTAAGATACACAATCTCGGCGCGATCAGCGGAATCTGGTCCAATTGGGGCGCCTTCGCAACTGGTTGACGAGTCGACTGCTTACAGGGTGATCATTTTGACTGGTATCTACTGTGAGTCCAAGTGTCCTTTGAAAAGGACAGTTACGAATGTCCGTGTAACCTGCTACCGAACTAGCTAAGATAAGAATAACAAGATTATGTTATATAACATATACTTAACTATGGTGAGCCTGAATATTAGACTGTAGGTCTTAAGGAAGACTGAGAGACTTTAAGGTTAATATAGGTTAATAAGTTATTTATGTGTAAAATGATGTTCTGGGCGGTGTAAGTTCGTGAACAAAAGATATTCTATTCTATTTATTTCTGGCTTATAACAGCACGTGCGGCGACTGACGGCCCGTGCCAGTCACCGCCACCGGTCCCGTTACGGATGCAAGCGATGTCTTGCGCGTATAAGTTGCATTAACGCACTATCATAGGATAAATAGTTGTTTGAAAAATCTCTTTGGGTGCTATGATTAATGAAGTAGTACGAATTTACCAATTTTATTTTAGATTTTTTTAATTTAAAGAACTTCAGTACAAAATTCGAAGTAACATTTTGCATCAATACAAAACAGAACATATTTACACCACACACAAACAAATATTTGTTACGTGTTCCACTTTGATTGAAGGCACATATATTTTTGTAATCAAACCCCGACCGACCTATTTCGATGTTTAATATAAAACTCTCACGCATTGCACACAAAAATTTACGATACAAATATACCTATCGTGCATTTTTCATCAGCACTTTTCCCCGTTCCAATTAGTAGTCATTTTAATCCATGAAACCAGGTCAGGCCTCAGTGGCCCACTCGGTGTGAGGATATTAATAAAAACTGCTGACAAGGGTTGGCTGATGTTCATCCCGATGGTTACAGTGATTTTGTATGCAGTGGCACATCGAAAGATAATGCACCGAGAACATAGTAGCTTCATGAACTAGATTTTTAAATGCACAAAAACAAAATTACATATATTGAAACAAGTAAAACAGCATGCTATGTATATTGCATTTATGTCTAGCTTTTAGGAGAGAAATCTTACAAGGTACGTATCTACGTGGGCGTAGCATGTTACTGCTCTATTTTGTCTATTAAATATCATTTCTATTACTACCACTCGGTATAATCAGGGCTTCAGCCCCTAAACAGTGGTAACGATCTATTTCAAATATCTTTATTAATTATAAAGCATACAAATACACTTCATGACCATCATATACATTTCCATTAGTTATTAGTCATTGGATTTCAATGCCTTCAGGTTCTCAGGCTATGTCAGATTGGGAAAACAATGCTTACGGAAAAGAACTCTCAGCACTTTTAAAAATTTGACACAGACCAAGGCATTTTGCTATCGCTTTTGGTCCGATACTAAATTTCACGGGACAGTGATCGTTTGTGTCAGTACTAGTCCACTGTCACATGTTTAAAAAATCACACACAAAAGGGGGTATAGAAACAAGACATAGCACGTAATATTTAGCTACTACTACTACTGCTGCTACTAGAACACGCAACCCGAGTCCACCCAAAGAGCAGTTAGAAGCCGAACGATCAATGCTATCACCAGATACCCATCGCCCCTCAACCGTGGACAATTAGGTCAGGCCCTCCACACGGGCTCCAATAGCACCATCCAAGCTGAAGCGGCGTTACGCGTGACAAAGGAAAGTGAGAGGCTTTCCTCCCCATACGGATTTAAAGCCCGCTCAGCTGAAACTAGGGTTGCCAACTCGAATACACACATACTGGACACATGTGGGACTAGATTCAAAAATGCGGGACATGCCTACAACTGTGATATTTTTAAATTTATCATACATTTCTGAATAACAGTCATAATTAAAGACTTTTCAACATGGTAGAAAATTTTGTGCCTTGACTACGAAAGCACCACCGCTGCGCTAATGTCTGCCCTATAACAGCAGTCTTTTTGCTGCTGTGGTAGCATTAACTGCTCAAAGGTAGCAACGGATAGATACTCAACCTAAAATAGCAATCCTGTTTTGGGTTGATTACAGATGGATGGCAGTGCCTTTGTTCACTACTTCAGTGCTATAAAAACATTTTATTCAGTTAAACGTGCCAAATCACAAGAATTAGCTTTTCTTTTTGACAGAATTAATAATTTGATTATATTATGCACATATGAGAATTTTAATTCACTAGCACTTTCAGTCGAAGTAACCTAGGCTAAATCTATCTTTAATCGGGACAATTAGCGTCCCGCAAAGATGCATCACACCACAATACTCAGGCCGTGGAAACGGGACGTCTCAGCTCACGAGGGGATGTTGGCCACCCTAGCTGTAACTCTGTCAGTGTTACTGCATAGTCCGGATTTTTCCCACACAATAGTATCGCGCGTACGCTTGCCAACTTCGACGTCGGATCGAATTCAATCCCGTGATGGGGTTTCCCAATAAATGCAGTTTTATAATTGTCTTCCTTTTCAGTCTTTTCCCCCGTAGAGAGGGCATAATCAGCGATGCTGCTTCTAAGAGGATTAATGGAGGTATGGGAGAGGAGTTAGGTTGTTAGATGTTTCTAAAACAACTGTTCCTTTAAAGCGATCGGGATCAACTTATGCCTCCCGCAACAACGCACTCGATATATACATGTAGCGCTACCTCGCTCACCTCACTCCAGACGAAGATAATTAATTAAATCGATGATGAAGCTCCAGAGCGCCTAAGCGAGCTCCACACGCTTCTCTATTATTTTTTATTATTCTGTGCTCCTGCAAATTCACAAACTCCGCCGTGGGCTGAAGACGTCGGCCTAAGTAATTATCAGTCGATTCGCTCTCCCGGCGTTTTTCATTAGCAAAGTCCACACTTTTCTCATTTCCCGACATCCCAGTGCCTTTCAATCCGGGGCAAGTCCCAGTGGCCTATTAAACTAGTCTTGAGACGCGGCGCTCGAGTTTTTTGAGCTGAGATTGCGAAAATCCTCACTAATATAATAAGCGTGGGAACCGCTGTGGTTGTCCTGTTTACGCTCCTAGGAGAATTCTATTAGGTCGATTGTTGAAAAATAATGTGATTTAAGATGTGGGTTTCGATACCCACGACCGACCTATACTTATAAAATTTAATTTTCGGTACATTTTTCTGGCGAATGCGATTTGCGATGTACACGCCACCATGGGCGGCAGAGACCACGTAACAGATGTGGAGATTTGTTGCTTCTGTTCCGAATAAGGGACATTCTATCTTCCTGCTATTATTTAATACACGTAAGTTCTACTGACAAGCTCAACAACATTTATTTTTTGTTATCAATAATTTTAAAGTAGGTTACGTTCCAACGACGAAAACATTGAAAAATGGATACATAATGCGATTCATCCATGTTCCGTGAAAATAACTGGACCGCTCTCAAACATTCCACAGCACAAAGAGCAACAAGAGAAACGTTAATTTCCCCCTTGCCCGCCGACCTACGACTTGATTCACTTAAGACATCTTTGCTTTTAAGGCTATTTTTATTTTAGAATGAAATTAAAAGCCGGCGAGCGGCTCTCGAGCGGAAGCATCGTAAACTTTTGCTCTGAACAAGTTTGCCAAAAGTAAAACCTTCCGCCGAGCCGAACCATTTCTTTATGAAATAAAAGTAGCAAACGATCTCCATTTCACTCGAATTGGAGTGGTCATTGAAGTCCATGAACATCTGAGTGACTGAGTGGCTCTGTAAATAACAGATTGGTTTGTTTTTCTTTTAGATTTGAGGTACCAAACGAACATGCAGTCCACCTGTTGGTAAGTGGTCGCTGCCGCCCATGGACATCTGTAATCAAGCTGCGAAGAGAAGAAGGAGATGTTCAGAGAGATCTTTTAAAAGCTGAATAATCTGCCAGATATTTAGAAGACCGCAAACGAACAAACTATATATCGTCCAAGTGTGTCCTAACCCCCAAACACCTAGTCAATAAATCAGCACCAACCGAGTTTACGGCCAACATAAAACAGTGACAATATCTAGGCAATAAACCGTCACGCTTGGAGTACTCCCAAACGCGCTGGACTTGCAAAACGGTTGGCTTTACGACCGCACCGAGTGAATGCGATGCGAACTTTGTTGGGAGACCAACTTCGAGAGATGTTTGTTGTATTAATGACAGGGCGTTGTACTTTGCGGAGATTACTGCGACTTTCGAACACAGCTTTCATACAAATTATGCACGCAGCGTGGGTAGGGACGGGGAGGGACGAAGGGTCTTTGTTCTAAAATTCTTTTAAGGCTGTTTCGATAGACTTTCATTTAACTTAGTTATTGTCACAGTATAGGCTTTTCTTTGTGTATTGAGTGAATTTTAATACACAAACAAAATAATGCAGCGCATAAT
>DWNJ01002431.1:0-10540 GCA_018250275.1 Udranomia eurus
TGTCCATGGGCGGCAGTGACCACTTACCATCAGGTGGACTGCATGCCCGTTTGCTACCTCCAAATCATAAAAAAAAACTATCCTTTAACTTCATTTGTTTAAGTTATGCGTTTTCGTCAACAGGAATTCAGTATACAACAGTACATTCCGCTAGACTCAAGCATCCAATTCCACAAAATAGTCGCATGCACGGCTTTGTTCTTTTCATTGCTGCATACAGCGGGGCACATGGTAAACTTCTACCATGTATCCACGCAGCCTGTAGAGAATCTACGGTGTCTGACGAAGGAAGTTCATTTCACATCGGACTTCAAACCTGGAATAACATATTGGGTATTCCAGACAATCACAGGTAAAATAATATATCTACCAAGAGAGCCTACGCCCGAATTTTGATTTTTCCGATTTGTTTAGGGACGTATAGTATTTATGTAAGTATATCTATTCCAACAAAGCAAAGCAACAAAGGCCCATAGAAAAAAATACACCGTAAAAACGCTTATCGTATTTCTTGTACCTAATAGTCTTAAGTCCTAAGTATAGTACGTACGGAAGACCTCGTATAGTCCGTACGGGAGACTTACGCAAATGATCCTAACATTTCAGGCGTAACAGGCGTGATGCTGTTCGTAATAATGTGCATAATGTTCGTGTTCGCGCACCCGGTGATCCGGAAGCGCGCGTACCCGTGGTTCTGGCGCGCGCACTCGCTCTACGTCGTGCTGTACGCGCTGTGTCTGGTGCACGGCCTCGCGCGGCTCACCGGCGCGCCGCGCTTCTGGATCTTCTTCTTGGGACCCGCCATCGTCTACATACTGGACAAGGTATGTGTGTACGGCCCGTTCGTCATAATTACATAATGTCCGGGTTCGCGCACCTGGTGATCCGCAAGCGCGCGTACCTGCGCCGCGCTTCTGGATCTTCTTCGTGGGACTTAAGTAGACGCCTGGCAGGAATGCAAGATTGTGATTTTTTTAAACTTATTAATGAACAGATTCTACTTTATAATCACATGTAGTCAAAAAAAATCTTTGCTACTGCACAAAATTTACATCAGCGCGAGGTATCTAGTTAAGTCGCTATATGTGTACAGTGGCATGATGCGTTTGATTTTTTATCTTCATAATTTCCATAATTTATTTAAAGATACATAAATATTGGTTGTGTCCCAACCACTAGAGAGCTTCCACTTAGTCCTTAGAAACAGTAACGAGCCGTGTCTTTATATCATCTGTACACAATACAATAGTTACCATATTATTGAAGAGTTGGAGTTTCATTCTTTACACATAAAATTTTTATTTTCGCAGGTTGTATCCCTAAGAACAGAATACTTGGCGCTTGACGTACTAGAAACAGAAATGCTACCATCTGACGTAATAAAGATTAAATTCTACAGGCCTCCGAATCTCAAATATTTATCAGGCAAGACCATTTATATTATTAAGTAAAAGGTTCTACCACCATCAAAAATCTTATTTCTCTTTAGTCAAATACAGACACAAGTCAAAATATAAACTTTTCAGGAACGTGTTGCATATATCTCCGTAACCTATCTTTAATGTAGAACATAGAAGAACATAGAAGTTTTCCACAGAAGTTTAATATCGTGTCAGCTTCACAATATTAACAAAAACTCCACAGGTCAATGGGTACGTCTAGCATGTACAGCGTTCAAGAAAGAGGAGTTTCACTCCTTCACGCTCACCTCGGCGCCTCACGAAAACTTCCTCTCTTGCCACATTAAAGCACAGGGCCCTTGGACCTGGAAACTGAGAAACTATTTTGATCCATGCAACTACAACCCTGAAACTCAACCCAAGATCAGGTTCGTGGGAAAGCTTCGTTTTTGCCTGATCTTATTTACGAGGATGTTTAGTTCTTTAATTAAAATAAGCGAATTTTAATAATCTTGACGGATAATCTTTTGTTGTTCAGTTGTCCCTAATTAACTTTTTGTAGTACTCTGTACTGTAGTGTCCTGATAGGAATACCGTTTAGTTTAGAGTACTACCTATAAGAGCAATTGAAACTGAGAATTATTATGTTTTATGTCCCACTGCTGGGCACAGGTCTCTTCCCACAGCTGGGGAAGGCCTGGAGCATACACCGCCACGCTGCTCCAATACGTGTTGGCGGAATGCATTATGCAAATTACACATTTACATTCGTATTAATCTCACGCTATAATTACGACAACATTCAAATTATTCATACAAGATTGTAATTTTATTTCATCGCTTTTTTATAATAGGAACACAAAATCAGCGAATTATCATATTTTTTACAATTCTAATATTGTTAATAATTCATACGATTACAAAACTAGCATCTAAAATAATTTTATTTTCTGCAAAAATGTCGGTATCCATTGAAAAAATAAGTGCAAATGTTTTAATTATACAATTTTAATGTCTTCCATTTTAATTTATCAATGCATAAGTGTGTAATTTATGGAAACGATTTAATTTTCCTGAACAAAGACATTTTTGGGGTGTAATAACTGTTTTGGTGAATAAAATATTGGCGATTAAATTGTTGGTATACCTATTTATTTTCTTCCGTGTAAATTAATAATTTTCTAATTACTAGAACACATTTCAGGATTCAAGGTCCATTTGGCGGTGGTAATCAGGATTGGTATAAATTCGAGGTAGCCGTGATGGTTGGCGGTGGCATTGGTGTAACGCCATATGCTTCCATTCTCAACGACCTCGTCTTTGGAACCTCCACCAATCGATACTCAGGAGTAGCTTGTAAAAAGGTACGTTGACTTATTTAATCAACAGATATTTGAAATCTTTATGAACTAGAAGTTGGATACTCTCAAACATTTAATAATACCAATAACATCAGACTACGAGCGGAAATGCCCGCGCGAAGAATATTTTGGATCCCGGAGGTGTTACAATTTAATTTTCTACCATTAATCTTGTCTTTTTATTATTATTAGTAAATGCGACGAAATAACTCACACTATATAGTCCAAAATGTATTAATTTTAATTTATTTGGATTATTATCCTAATATCACCGTATCAGGTTATTATCGTCAAAAGTAATACCATGAGAAAGCCTTTTTATTGTACGGGCATAAATAAACAAAGGACTTATTACATTTTGGGCAATAAAATCTAATTCTGAATCAGGCTACAGTATCATGTTCACAAAATATGGTTATTCATTGCCGCATTTGTATTCAACTCTCCAAATAGGTATACTTCCTATGGATCTGCCCTTCTCACAAACACTTCGAATGGTTCATCGACGTTCTGCGCGACGTGGAACGCAAGGACGTCACCAACGTGCTCGAGATTCACATCTTCATTACGCAGTTTTTCCACAAGTTCGACTTAAGAACAACAATGCTGGTAAGGGGTTTTTTTGTATAATAAGGTCTAGGGGGTGATCATAAGTTTTTAATATAACATACCGCAAAGTTTGACGGTGTATCAATGCTGAAGGACGAGAAGCTAAAACTGGTACAGAATACTTGCGAAGTTTATCCAAACATTTAGATAATAATCTTTGGTCTTATACACATTAATAGACGGATTTGGTCATAAACTATATTACTGTCTTGCTGGGAATCAAAATCAAATTCATATGGGTATTTTATAAGCAACATTTTAATATGCATCTTTTATTGCAGTACATTTGCGAGAACCACTTCCAGCGTCTCTCTCGCACTTCCATGTTCACGGGGCTGAAGGCCGTCAACCACTTCGGTCGCCCCGACATGTCCTCTTTTCTCAAATTTGTTCAGAAGAAACATAGCTATGTAAGTAACACTATGGTCTATTTCAACTCTGTCATTAATTTAAATAAGAATTGTATATGTGAATATTCAATCCTCATTAATATTTTAATCGCAAGCTTATAAAAGTACAGGAATTAAAATCTGATAACATTAATATATAATTGTCATCTAAAGCTTTTAAAATGTTGGGTATTTATAATATTCTTTGTCAAACAATTTTTTGCACGTTACTTTGATATTTCTATATTCAAACTGTTTCCACGATGAAAAATTATGAAATAATTTAAGACGATTTTTTTTGATTATCAGGTATCTAAAATTGGCGTGTTCTCGTGTGGGCCGAGGCCACTAACAAAATCTATAATGTCAGCATGTGAGCAAGTGAATCGTACTCGCCGCCTGCCCTACTTCATACACCACTTCGAAAACTTCGGATAAACTGTGATTAAATGATTAAACAACTGCGTATCAACACTGCCTTTTATATTGTAAATTATATGAGAATTGGGTTTCATGTCCTCTTTTTAAAATTATGGAATCCACGTGATTATTCTGCGCCCGTTGTAGTGTAACTGGTCAAGTTAGTCAACGGTTGACAAACGGTTCAATGCTTTTTTATATAATTTGTCGTGTCTTACCTTAGTGTTAAATTTCATTTATCGCTTTATGACTACGAGTTGAAACTTGAAAATTTTAAATAAGATTTTGAACCCAATTATTTCAATACGCGATTAAGCTATTTATTTATGCGTGTACGGTCAGAGATCGTTTTACCATTAGTTAATTTATTTATTATTTAACTTCGACACATTGACTTACCGTTTAAATTTAATTTGCAATGTTTTAGTACAAAATATATCAACTATGCATTTGAATGTACAAAATTTTTATTATTTAGAAATGTAACAATACTCATTGCGATGTATAATTATTAATTTGATATGTTATTATTTAGCAATGTTTCAGGTAATTAGCTTAAATATTGTGTAAATAAATTAGATGTAAGTAAAGATCGATTTTTACAATAAAATATTACTTTTGTAAATAGGTTTCAGTAAAGAATTGTTTCCAATTAAAATGTTTTTGATTTTACGCCATTCTTCTTATCTAAAAAGTAATACGAAAATATTTAAAGGGTCTAGTTTCAGCCAACAAAACTGCTTTGCCTAATAATGAATGTTCCCAAACCTTCGGATTTATACTTGGATTATTTATGGTCCATAAATCGAGAGTGGCTTTTAATCTAAAGTAAGAGGCGAAGACAACTAGCCTTGCATGGTTACAAGACCCCGTCACAAAGCGTACGCTCCACTTACCATCTCATCCGACGACCCTGGATAATCCACTATAATATTTATCAATCATTCAATGTCAACCATTCCAAATGTATAAGCAAGCCATTAACCAAAAACCTCCTCTTGCATATTCTCAATCCTCACTGAACCCGAATTACACTCGACCAGCATGGTTTATATCACATACTATACAGTTAATATCAATCACACTTATTCTAACGCATGCTCCAGACCTTCGCCAGTGGTGGAAAGAGAACTGTGCCCAGCAGTGGGACATAAAATGGTTGCGGCCACACCTATTTTAATTCGTATTGATTTATCTACGTCTTAACTTTTGAGCTAATCAGTAGGACATATTTTTATATAACTCACTGTTAAAAATACATAGGTAGTACAGTTAGCACTGATATTGGCCACCGTAGCAGTTACTGGGCTATGGTAGCAGCATAACAAATATTTTAATCAACGATACCTCGAGCCTTGGGTTTAGCAAATGATGTGACATATGGATTTCGTTTCGTTCATGTTCGTACGGATGCGGACGATTTGCTGTGGCCATGAACAATCGCGTCGCAGATTCATAACTAAGAATCATCCAAATGAATGAAACCCTCGACTATGTACTGTATTATACTTATCGACATGTCATTAAAACGATTTTAGCTGTTTAGTGTTTCTATAAAATGTCAATCCTAGCTCCAATTTTCTTTTAAAATATATCTCGACCTGAGAATCATAAGGGCTTATTTCTAAATGCAACCGAATTTACTTTTCGATATAACATGGTTATGTCTCTATTCGTTTTATTTTTAAATTATTTTCAAATGCATCAGGTCTGTTTTGACACACCCTAATAATTATCGATTAAGTAGAAATAAACACACTTTAGCCAATTTCGTTCATTACATAAAAAAACATTTACCCATTTAATTTTTCTTTCAAACATGAAATTGTTAAATAAAACAACTTATTAAACATTTTAATATTCGTTTGTCAAACTGTTATTATAAAACAAAAATCTTGTTTTTATTCATGTCATTTGACAACATGGTAAAATTAAATTGGAAAAACTACGATCTAGGTGCCTGCGAATAATATTACAATTAAGATAGAACAAACGTACAAAACCTATGTACCTATGTATACATACTCGTAAATCGAGTAGACACAGCTGCCACCTAATCTGTGTAGAATTTGCAATCTCGAAACGTGACTGTGTGTCCTGCAGAGAATCCACAAATCACTCCTTAGAGTAATTAAGGCCGTATATAACGCGATGTGCATTACATTATACCAATTGCACCTACATACATAAATTGGACGACTTTTAGAACTCTGCTTGCGACATGGCTGTAGATTGTAGACACACGTGAATACTACACGATGTAATAAACTCTGGATCTTACAAGCTTAATCATAAAGGCTGTGTGTGGTTATGAAACAAAACAGTAATGAGTAATTTTATATAAGTGTTCTGACCTCTCTAAGTGCAATTTGCTTCAAACTGAGATTTTCGGACATTAATATCATCTAATAGTGTTTTATTTGCGTAACATTCACTACGTAACCCGAGCAAAAATGTATAATTTATCTTGATTATTTCTTCCGACTTCTCGTTCATTACGATTCCTTGACCATAAAAGAAGTATAAAGGTATACAGGTATTTTTATATATGTTTGTAAATTATAACACACATTGGAGCAACGAGGCGAATTATCTATGCTTCAGGTGTTCCTCAGCTGTGGGAAGAGATCCATGCCCATATAAAAAGCATAGTGACCAATATTATAACAGTAGGAGGCGAAAGTTGACACTGAAGCACTTCAATACACAGACATCCATCTCCAGGACTCGTCTATTCCATTACATATTTTATTATAAAATAAAAATAGCAACTGAGAGTTAACTTAATGTTAACATTAAAATGTTGAGTGGTCACTGCCCAGAGACATTTGTATTCAATTAAATTCAGACAAAGTTTATCCCACAGTATAATCTATTAAATACGGAATATGAAGTTAAAAATCCATAGCGTACGTAAGGGCTGTCTCCCAGTAGATAGTTATTACACGATGTGTAATTCATAAATAATACAATCACTCGATAAATTGCAAAGTACGAATATTAAAAGTGCGTCTTCATCATTATTACTTCTTTTCCAATATGCTTATTTATTTTATTAACTCCTCAATAACCCATTGAAGTTACATACTTGCTGGATATTAATCAACACTATCTCGCAATAGCGAACAATCAAATGGTTATTGCTCTGTGGATACATTTTAACCTTTCCGTTATGTAAGCATAAACCCTTTGTACTGGAGAATTGACACTGCAAATAATTGAAATCGTCAGTCACTATCGTAGAAACAACAGTTTCACCACGTCAACGTTATTTCGTGTTACAATTACAAAACTAAATGCCTTTATCTTTTAAAAATTATGAAAGATTAACACGGCCCGGCTGACTGGTAATTCGTATTCTAAATTTATTTTTTTCTTCTATATTTAAAATTGACTGCTTGCTATTTTGACCCCTACTGATCATCCAGGCATCATTGAGGGCAGGCGGAGCTGCTGCCCCGGTGCCTCCACAAGAGACGGGGCCACAAAGAAAAACACGGATAATAAATGTAGTGAACTAGGCTGTCGAATTGCAGAGATCAATAGGCAAAGAACTTTTTTTAGCCTACTGGCGGAAACTGTGGTAATCTGCCACTGAATAAGGGCCTCCGCTCATTCGTTTCCCCAAGGGCTCCACCTCTCCTCACCTCTAAATCCGGCCCTGATCATTATCAACCGCAGTGAGGGCATAACATTTTTAATATTTTTAAGACTCCGCTTTGAGCTATTTCCTAACATGTGGCCAACCTTATGATTTCTTATTTAAATGTACCTATACATTACATTACAGTATGATATGTCTATTTACATCATATGTAAAAATATAAATTTCTTACACAATACTTTTTTGTGTCATTTATACTAGAAACTACGTCATTTCATGTTGTATTTTTATCAAATGATAAGATTGCGTAGTACTTCTAATAAATAAACCCATATTCCCAAAGACAAAAAATTACTTTATCCCATAACAGATTTATAGAACTACTGTTTGGCATAAGAATGTATGAAAAATGTTACAAGAATGTCGCGAGTGATGTCTGCGTAGACAGTTAAGTAACATGAGTTGTGAACTTCGCACTTCTCTATAGAGAGCCATGAGTACATACCACACCCCGCGCTGCGATTGTTACGAAAGAAGTTTAATTGCAGATAACTCTTCACAGACGACGAATACGAATGAATGGCAAGTCATAAGACACCGTCATTCCGTTTATACACTACTACAAGGTACATTATTATATCTTTCTTTTATATTTATTTTCTTTTTCTTTTATTTTTTTTAGTTTTCACGCTCAATTCTTTATTCTTCACTTATTTATCTTATGAAACATAAGCTACTAACTGCAGGTCACAGATTTTTTAGTACCCATGAGGATTAACACGGATGTCTCGAAAAATGTGCCTCAACTGGGCGGTCGAAGAGCATCAATGGTGGCGTTGAGTAGTGACAAGTAATTATAACGACTTGAGTGACAATGTTACAGGCATGAAAAATTAAACAATAGTAAAAATATTACTATCTAATTTATGAATAAAATTCAATACTATTTATTTGACGTTACATTATTTATCTATTTATAAGCAAAATAAATAAAATTAGGAATGTTTTGGTACTTAGCGGCCTTAATCGAAATAATGGGAGGTATACGGTTTGTTTAAAACACCCATCAAATGAACATAATGACCACGTTTCTTACATGAACATTAAATGAAAGGTCAATTATTATCATTACGTATCTCCGAGATTTCACGGGTCCCAGATATTATCAGTACAGTAATTTGGCAACTTGCCTTTATGGTGTTTATTACTTTTGCACAGGGATTATCACATTTTGAAGAAATAAACGGTAAATCCTCAGTCATGCTTTGATATTTTCGACCGACTAAACCCAACAATTAGTCGAATCTTTATTACATCCGGTTATAATTCTCACTTAATAAGTATTACTGATAAAATCTTAGCTCATACATATACTTGAAAATATCCATAAACATAAAAATTTATTTAATATTTAATAAAAGTTATTTAATGTAGATAGTAAATACACTGAATCCCATTTACTACAAAGCGAAGTCTTGTGAATTGTATACGACGACTGTGTAACATTGTAATGATCCAATTAAATGATACATAGAACATGTGAGATGGGTCGATGCACCCGATTGCATCACGAACTGTTAGTGACAGATGTATCACACCTGACTTTGACGGGCATTTACATGGATACTTGTGGGCACTCGTTAGAGGCGCATATCGAATAACCTACGAGTATATTATGGATAGAGTATATCGGTCGGATATTCATCGGTCTATTAATTTATTACTAGAGGTCGCCAAGCGGTCGACAAAAATACATAGATCGTGTATCTTAAAATTATCAGTTGTAAAATATTTATATTTTTATACGTATAGAATAATCTATACATATAATAAATCTGTTAGTGCTGTCTTAAAACAGTTTAAGGGGTTTTATTAATGAATGGTACGCAAAAAAAATATTTTTAGAATTTTGGTATGTTTGTCGGTATGTCGGTTTGTCTGTTTGTCTGTGCACGCTAATCTCAGAAACGACTAATCCGATTTGAATGCGTTTTCATTGCGTTGTTATAACTTTCACTTAATAATCAGTGTTTGTTTAAAAAAATCGGTTCATAAATCGTAATGTTGTGGGACGGGGACGAGACGGGGAGGCGGTACGAAGTGTGCCGGGTCAGCTAATTAAAAAAAAAATGTTGACTACATAAAATGTGTTTATTTGTAATTATAAAGATTTTCATTTTGTGTGTTATAAATACTCGTATATGCAGATTGTATTAAGTACTGTCTTTCAGCAAATACCGTTTTTGTACGATTTATAGAAATAACTCTATCCGTGCGTCTATTTGAATTTAATGTTGGGTCGTACTTGTAACTTTATAAAAAATATTATTGTAAACCATAGGCGTTACTTAAACTCATAAGTTTGTATTAAATAGTTAAGAAGTTCGAACAACGCGTGCTTAAAACATCTGCTATTAATATGTCGTCGTGTATTTATCAGGATTGGATGAAACTTTAACGCAAAATTTTCGTGAACCTGTTACCAGTCCCAAATAGGACAGTTACCTAGTGCCTATAAACAAAATATAATCCTCATATAGCGTCAATATAAAATCATAATGTGGTATCCAATCAAACAATTACGCAATTATAACGCCGACACAACAAGAAATCCAAGCCGCGGGGTAGAAAGCAAAACAACTTTATCAATCGTATCCATCAATAAAGTATTTAAATATGACACGGATATCGTACTGCGCCGGTGTCAGTACAATAAAATAACAGAATAAGATAAATGTTACAATCATTTTAAGATAT
>DWNJ01002432.1:0-10539 GCA_018250275.1 Udranomia eurus
AACTTTTGTTACATATTTTACAAGAATACGGCTTGTCCCCAGAATGTACTCTTAAGTGTCTCTTGAGATTATAGTTAACGGTAAAGCTTTTCTTGCATATATCACACGAATAAGGCTTCTCACCAGAGTGTATTTTCAAATGCTCATTTAGTTTATCTTCCAGACTAAATTTTTTTTTACACACATCACAAGATAATGGCTTCTTACCAGAGTGTATTTTTAAATGTTCAACTAAAATATTTTTTTCACTAAACTTCTGATCACAAATATCACACGAGTATGTTTTTACATAATTATTCTCACTAACACTGGGGATCTCCGCACATCGTGTACTTAAAACATGTGCACCGTTTTCTTGTAATTTCGTTGGCGGCGAACGCTTGTTATTCTGCTGAAGAATAATTGATGCGCACCTTGTCGATTGAACAGCACCTGGATAAAAAGATTCGTTTTAGTAAAGTCTACATTACTAAAGTCTCCAAATTAAGATAAAAAACAATTATAGGCAGTCATGAGGCCTGCCAACAGAATTGAAAACTTGAAACTGTATTTTGAAATGTAAAACTGGTCGCAATATTGAAATAGAATTATGAGCAAATTATATAGATAAATTTCTTAACATATTACATACACTTTTTATTTAATTTAATATATTATTCTTATTTAAAAAAAAAATATAATAAATAAGTTTTCAAAAAAAACAAAATGTTTAAATGATATCATTTTAAACAAAAAAATTAAATGATATCATTAAAAGAAATGAAATAAGCCAGACATACTGGCCCCATAACGCGTTACGTAACGATGCCGTCTACCCTCCCATAAGAAGTTATCACTTCAAAAAAACGAGAACGATTCTCCGATTAAAAACCTTCCTTAAATTACCATCCCATAACACGAATTCCTACTCCTCTGTTCATGCAGTAAGATTGTGTAATTCACTTCCACCTTCTATCCGCTGTTCTAAAGCCTCGCATGCCTCAACCTGATTTGGGTGGAGTTCGTTGGGCACTTTTACTGTAATCAAAAATAATTCATCTTTTTGATTACAGTAAAAGTACAGTAATTTATTTATTAATTCAACTAGAGATCGCCTAGCGGTCGACAAAAATCGACCGTATATCATAGAATTATCAGTTGTAAAATATCTATACTTTTATAGGTACCTATATCTATAATAAATCTGTAAGTGATTGCTGTCTCAGTGAGTGCGACTAGAAACCAAAAAATTACTTTTAGAATTTTTTGTCTGTTTCTCGATTTGTCTGTGCGTTTGTGCACGCTAATCTCAGAAATGGCTGATCCGATTTGAGTGCGGTTTTCACTGATGTATTGAGGTAAGCTTCACTTAACATTTAGTGTTTGTTTAATAAAAATCGGTTCTTAAATAAAAAAAAGTTGTGGTTCGGGGACGGCGAAGGGGAGACGGTACGAAGTTTGCCGGGCCAGCAAGTAAATATTTTTTGACAAAATGACAATTGTTTGACATTTCCGATGCTCACAGCCACTCTCAATTCTATATTCAAATGATATTCCGTGTATAACAGGTGTCTATATACGTGTGTGCGTGAAAGGCATGGTTGTGTGCGTAATAGTTTATTTAATTAATTTAATGTATTTATTTATTTAGTATTTTAATGTATTATATATTTTTATATAAAATATTGTCTCTCAGAACTTCTCCGTATAAACTTTACTGTGCGATACTCGTTCGTTCGTGTAATTGTAAAAATCGTTCACAAAACTTTTTGCTTCACGTAGGTATTAATATTAAAATAATGCAAATATAACATAACGATATAAATAAAGCAAAGGTATTGGAATGTGACTTTATTTCGATCTATTGTTCGTCATTGGACTGTTTTTGTAGAGAATTTTTTAAATTAAAGTTAACCCTTTTAGATAACCTCAAAGGCATGTTAGGAGTGGATTTACGTCAATAGTGCAATGGATGGACTGAGGATGTAAACCTGCGATCACTACATCTGCCACCGTAACCATTGGGTTATTTCTGCTTAATTAATAAGTACCGCTTGCAAAAATCTTTTATCCTTCCCCCCTATGTCATGAAGACATCTAACCAATATTTTATTTAGATATGTCTGTATATTTGTTTGGTACATTCCACAAATACGGCTTGAAAATCATAGTTTCATACGTTCATAGTAAACCTTAATCCGTAATCGATACTGCGTGTTTTTTTGTTATTGACAATATTGCTAGTTAATATACAACATTGAGAAGATCATTGTCCTCTGATATGAGGTCTGTGTTTTACTATAAACATTCATAACATACACAACATCACATTAGTTGTTTTATATTAAGGTGATTTATATACGAATTAATTTAATTTGCGTGAAAATCACATACTTAATTGCGAGTACTTAACTGTCTACGCTTTTTATAAATTAATATGCCGGCCTTCCATCAACCTTGTCGGCGTTTAACGAAAAAATACTTTTTGTCATCTAAAATACGATGTGATTATGCTAATTATATTATGTATGTATATTTTTTATCGCAGAAAATAGTAAATAAATTCCAAACTTAGTAAGTACTTTTTTAATATAAAATGAAGAATATTATGTTATTTTTTACACAATTTGCATTGATATCCGACTGCTCAGGTATACGATTCATGTTTTTTTATGTTACACACCGTTGGAAGCCGGCATATTGTCTCACACATAACTACTGGACATGGTTATTTGTATTCATAGTACTGTACACACACATAATTTATATCATTCATACATACACATAACTTGAACGCACATTAATTAACGCGTAGCCCACAACATTTCGAGTGGAGCTGACCTAATTCACTGCAGTTTAATTGCGTACTTGACTCTGCTACTTGTTCTCACTTTTTCTACACTTCAAATCGCCGAGGACACGGACTGTTATCTCAATGTGCCCAAGCGCAAGGTAAGCCACGCCGTCCTTAGTACTCAACGACTGGCGGCCACCAGATAAGATAAAGTGTAAATAGAGCCCTTGGCTTATTCTTTCTCATTTTGCGCTACAACTCGTTACATCGTGAATCGCGTTCTATAAATATTGACAAAGAAGCGCCCCATTCCCCCTCTACCGAGTATCCAACATGGAGCAAGTAAAACTATCTATAAGGTTCAATTTAAATATTACCCTGAAGGTATTTTTAGCTCCAACCACTACAGGAAGGAAGTAATCCGTTCAAATTTAATTCACATCGTATTTCAGTGCAAGTATTTTACCCTGGGACGGATTAGAGGGAGGGGGCTTCCATAAGAGCCCCCCCCCCCAAATCACGTATATTCAATTTAAATGTAGTGAATTGGGTATCGAATTGCAGAGATCAATTGGGGAAGACTTGTTTTTTTTACCTACTAAGGCAAATGTGTTAATCCGCCACTGCCTCCGCTCATTCGTTGTCCCAGGGCCTCCAAACTTCTAAATCCGGCCCTGATTGTACCTACTAAATGTTCTGTGAGTATCACAAGGAAACTTGCAGCGACCGGTGCGAGCTCCTGTTAAAGGACCTAGAACCAGTCCGAAACTAGTTGGGCTATCTTAAAACACACACACCTATACATACAGTAAGATAGGCCGGGTACATTAAAATATTTGTTCCCCCGTTGAGCACGAATCTTTCCTCATATTTCTTACATTCCTCACTTCCCCACAACCAACCACAGAGTTTCAATGAGAGTTTGCGGAAAACATCGCAAACAGTTAGTACACGTAACAAACATTCTGTAGGCGTAAACCGAAATAGCAAGCGATGACATTGTACGAAACACGTTAACACAACATAATTACGTCATAAATATAACAATCAATTTTGTAAGATTCTGATGAAACAGCTCTATTGTTAGTTTCTGTTACGATTTACTATGCATATTTTATTACAGGGACCTTATATAACATTGTGGTAGCAAACGAACATGATAGAAAGTGGTCACTGTATCTGTGGACATCTGTAATCGAGAGGATCAAAGTCTGTCACTGCGGGACAGCCACGGCTTCTGGTTTTCAGCGCGGACGACATTTTCACGTAATGACTTATGCACATAATAGTAAGTAAATCAAAGACGAATACAAAATCTCTCTTATCTCTTTACCTGGAAACACTGTAGCAGCCTCAGCAGCGAGCCGGGCGAACGCAGCAGTCTCTCGAAAGTGTTCAGCTCCGACAGCTCCGCTCCCAGGATGCACAGCCTCTTCTCCAGGAGCATCTGGAGCCAAAGGAGATAGATCGTTTAATATATTATTTTGTTTTTCATTTATTCTGTTATTGTTTTATTTATTCTACCAACAAAAAAGTGAAAGTAAGGCGGATTTATCGCTAATATGCCATATCTACCAGTCAACCTTGAGGAAGTGCAGAAGATAATAAAGGTATAGGGGGAAAATACAATACAGAAAGAAGTTATTGTATTATTATATTGTTGTTTCTAAATCAGTTTAAAGCCAGGCGCAACGCAGTATGAAGGCAGTGTGAAGCAGGTGTTCCTATACTAAACACCTCATTAAAATTGGCCTCACCACCCTATAAACCAACTACAAATCCTCAACGAGTCTTGAATACTGCGCAATCACATAGCCACAGTGCCACCGCACGCAAGCCCTAGAGTTCGTCGCTTCCATAGGTCTTCCTTCGCGTTAGGTATTCATCGATCGTGCACAGAAAATCGTAAAAAGAAGACCATGACCTCGCCAAGCGTACGAGCTAATTCCGCGCATGCGTACAGCTTGCCTCGCATGGACTGTTTACGATCCGCACCACATCTCCGAACCGTGGGAATGTTTGGGAGGAACATGGTTAACGAGACACGCAATAACAAATTACGTCAGCGGCCAACTACACGGCTTTTACAATAACTTTCGTTTCTTTTATTCTGCATGAAGTGAACATGAACACGCATGTCTGCTAACTCACGTGATGGTTTATTACCGCAACTGTCTACAATGTAGCGAAATAATTTTGAACGCAATTGAAAGCTATTTCCGCCTTATAACAGCAGTGTTCTTGCAGCTGTTTTCTGGTTTGAAGCTTGTGGCCAGGGGGACATTAACCGAGGCGTTCCTACTTAGTCCTCAGGGGTACCAGCGCATTTGTGGTCGACCTAAGAAAGAACTTCGATTCTGTCTTGGGTTGATTTTGATGATTGATTGGGTTGAGATGTCCATGACCGGGAGTGACCTGTTATCATCAAGTGGACTACATGCCCGTTTGCTACCTCCAATTTATCCAAAAAGACATACACGCAGATTACGTTGCATAATTGTATTAAATGAGTGAATGGGTATAAGCAAAATTATTTAAATCTTATAGCATATAATTAGCGCGTAAGGTGTGACTCACGCCGATTTGTTTTTATTGTAATTTGTTGGTCTTTCGAGCCGGATCTCAAATAGTGACTTGAAACTAAGTAACTTTAAAATTCCTTACAATGATAAAGCGTCCTTTAATTTAGAGCCCATTGCGATGAGACCGGTATACATATAAACAAGCTTAAGTTAATATTTTAATTTATAATATAATTTAATTTGTTCATCAGCTGCCTCTTTGCCAAATATAGCTACTTTGGAATCAGAAGTGTGAGTTGGCTTATAATATTCGCACAAGTTTTCAAATACATTCAAACAGCAACGCATACCTATTTATGGTAAAACCTCAGAAGGATATTGTAATATGAGTATCAACGCAAAAGCTTTGAAAACGAAGCCTCATAAAACTGTTTTGAATAAGGATTCTAAACCACAGCTAAGGTTCCTTCATACTCAGTTCTTAGACGTAGAAATATATCTACAAATCATTTGAATATATTAATTTTATAAATTTAGCAGGAAACCGAGTTATTGTTTAACATAGTAATACACGTAGACTTCATATCTGTAGGAATCCAGGAGACACGCAGCCAAATAGCATCCCGGGATAAATTTGAGATAAGTGAGATCATAGCACCGTACGGTATTTACCGTACCGGCGCAAGGGTCACTAAAAATGCAGAGTATTGATACTTCGACATGTGCTTGTGCATCCTAAAATATTTGGGTAATCCAAGTTGGATGACGCGCGTCAGTAATAGCGGTTTAGATATTAAGAAACGCACTGTCTGTACTCGTGAATAACAACGATTATGAGATTATAGCACAGCGTCGTGCGGTAGATCGACGCCAGGGTCACAGAATGCAATGGTGTCACACAACACGCGGCTCAATGCCGCCGGCCCCTTGCGCGCTGCACCGCACGCGCCACCAATCGACTCGGGCAGATGACACGCATTCATTGCACGGTGACGGTGACGCCTCGCCGCCAACGTCAACGACTCGTTCAACGAACTGAAATTCATTTGTTGAGTGCATGTTGGAACCCGTAGTTGGTTGTTTAAAGGATTTTTCCGGTAATGTATCATGGAGTTTTCCTGTTAGTGATTCAGGTACAAAGAAACAGTAGGCTTGTTTATATTCTTATGAAGGTTAAACAACTCCTCATTTTGTTTGTATCGTTGTTAAATATTTGTAGCTGTACTAATCTATATCCATACAAGACTTTAATAACATTTATCTGTGTCTAAATCTGTGTAGGCTAATCTTTAATAGATTCAAGTGGATGTGCAATGTCTTTTCTCGATACGACGAGGAACATAAGTTACTGCATTTTACATCAAAGTTCTAAAATTACGACGACTATTGTCTACTAAAACATGGTACGTAGTGTTCACTAAACGTCGGGGACAGACACCAGCCCACCATGCGGCTCAAAGAGGCGCGGCGCTGCAGGACCAATCGACCAGCATCATCCCATTCCTCAGATCATCGACCTAACCCACTATTACTATTACATAAGCAGAAAATCTTACTTTACCGCTCATTAAAACGTACATAGTACCCATACCCTCGACGTCGGGTCAGACACCAGCCCAATATGTGGCGCTGCAGGACCAATCGACCTGCGCAGGTGACACGCATTGATTGCACGGTTACGCCTCGCCTCGTGACGTCACCCATTCGTCCGACGAACCCACGATTTTCAAGTACACATTAGTCAAATCTGACCTAAACGCTAAAACCTTCCAATGTTACTTACATTATAAATAAGATTTATTGCGAGTTGTTTAAAATCTTGAAACAAGATAAATCACGTACAAGACAAGACGAATTTTATGCTAGAAACAGTATCTGCCTGTCAAACAGACCTGTGTGTAATACACGATAGCGACGAGAATAAAAAAAAGAAAGGGCTAAAACTAGATTTAAATTATTGATATAGAAAAAATAATCATGTAACTTATTCTCTTCACTTCTTGACGTTATGTCTCCCTATTTGTATTATATGTATGTTCACTGTTCATTCACTGGAAACTAGCATGATTCAATTGTGATTTGGGTTGAAAGATAGAATTCTGCTTCTTTGAGAAAGAGTCTAATGGAATGTGCATTCTAAATAATCGCAGAAACCGAAATAATGAGTGAAACGCATTGTAGCGCATTAACTAATTCAATCAAATTAACCTTTTTAGAGGCAAAATGACAAAACTCGTTAAACTCTAAATATAAATTTAATCAATTGTGTATGTCAATAAAGTTATCTACTGGCTAGCGTATGCTTATGGTTATAGAAAGCCACTGGTCAATGTAGTTATATAACCAGGTAACGGGCACATTGGAGCAAGCAACTTGGACTGGCCACAGTATGCAAGGTCGCGCCGCGCCGCTTGCCTAGTTTCTCTACACCTTTGTAGTTCCTGTGTAGAGGCAACTCTATGCCAATTAAGCTCAATCCGTAGACAATTAGTAGGTGTTCTTTTGTCTGTGAATTTTCTATTTTACCGGAGGCTGGGCTCGTTATTATAAGATATAGGAAAGACGCAATTATCTAGTTCATTCACATTCATAGTTCTATTTAGGACGTGTTCGTTTCATTGCGATAAATACGGAATTTATGAGGTAAAATTAAATGGAATAAGGAAAACATGGAGCTGCGAAAAGATATCCTATCAAATAAATTCCACTTTAATATATCTATAAGCACAATAAATTATTATCAATTATAGCATTCAACGCTTTTAAGTGCAGACATGTGGGTCCAGTACAGACCAGACAGACCACTTCTGGGGTAGATATAACCTCAAAGTACTCAAATGCCTGCGCCGTACCCAACCACTGGTTTTCGGCCACACGTAACACGAACCATTGGAGCCGGCAACGCCACTCCGAGCACAGTAAGTACGCACCGAGCAAGGTCGCGCCGCTCGCCAAGATTCTCCTCCTGCTTTGTTTATTTATTTCTGTCCGGTAGCCAAGCGCCGCAGTCCGTTCCTAATACCCAAATTGATTATACAATGGCTTGTTTGCGACCAGTATTGTTTATTTATAGCCGGACAACTCTCTACGCGTTCGAATAATTTAGCACAGTTATATCATTTTGTTGTTTTGGTGTGTTAGATAAGTTGCATGTATGATACCTACGGATGTATAAAGCAGTGACAGGTCTCTGTTTTCGAAAATCGTTTGATCGGCGATAAAAATACATAATTACACTTGGTTCCGAAACCGGAACCAGAGTTTGGCTTTGAAACCTTTCTCTGGCTTAATGTGACACTATCCAATGTTCTTTTCAACATTACATAAGAAAAATATTACTGTACAAAATTATTTGTCCACGCCACGGTATCAGCACATAATACTACCATGAGATATTATGAAAACCAAATTCGCGGTCAGAATGAGACCAAATAAATAAATGATGTCGTAGTTAAAGCTTGTCGTTTTTCTTGTGACATTTGAAGAACAAATTCTAGAAAAGAAATTGATTTATCATGACCGTTTATGACCTGACCGATCGTCACCTCACCCAATTCTTATCCGAACAAGAGGGTCAATGCACCTCCAGATACAAACAAAGTAGTACTTACTTACTCAGATCATCTTACTACCTCCTATTACTATCTACATAAGCAGAGGCGTTATTAATTCTTACTTCTTACTAAAACGTATGTAGTGTGCACACGACGTCGGGGATCAGACACCAGCCCATCATGCGGCGCAATGACGCGCGGCGCTGCAGGACCAATCGACCAGCATCATCCTATTACTCAACTTAACCTACTATTACTATCTACATGAGCAGATGCGTTGTTAATTTACTTTACTACTTATTAAAACCTGTCATCTACTAATATTATCTAGCAATAACTTTTTTATTATTACCTAGCTGACCTGACGCACTTGGTACCACCTTATTACTATTACGAACATATTTTTATGAAATAAACACTAAATGTAAGTGTAGTTTACAGCAATACATCAATAAAACCTTATTCAAATCTGATCAGCCGTTTCTGAGATTAACGGGCACAAACAGACAAAAATTCTAAAAATATATTTTTTTCATTCTATTCTTTAATTAAGACCCCTAACAATGTTTTTCTATTAGATATCTTCCATGCACAGACATCAATCACTTACATATTTATTATATGTATACTCGTAGACATCACTATGTTCCCGATGTCTGACTCGTCAATCCACTTCCACTGCACTATTTACACAAATCCGTTTGACATAAAAAAACACTGTACTTGTAAGGTTTTTGTCAGCATATAAATGGCTTTATTAAACATAAACAACACACATAGGCCTCAATAAACCTTGACCTGATCTTGCCTAACAGTTACCGGCGGTCAACGCACCCTGCGCTATCATTTCCTCACTAATGTCACCATTGAGTTAGTGACTTACAACTGTGGGTTTTGTACAAAACTTAGACGTAGACGACGACGAAGAATAATCACATGATAGTGTCAAACTATGTAAGTTGCTTAATGGTAACTTATCGCAATAGTACTCATAAGTCACTTACTAAGGTTGTACCTATGACGTTCGTTGGTCACGACCTCAAACCGTCAAAGTTTTAATGATTGGTCCGTGGACTTCGCCGATCACTTATCATCACATGACCTGTACTCGTTTCTACGTTGTACTAACATAATATAAAATGTTAAGTGAGTTACTAATAAGTACTCAACAAATTACAAAGTAGCTCACATAAGTCTAATGTCGACTTCCCACGCTTTGTCACATCACAGACGTAGACGTAGACGAACGCGGACAAGGACAAGGCCAGATGGCATAAACTTTCCACGGTCTACGTTGATCTGAATTCTTTTGTTTGGCTATCACACTAGCTGATCCGGGGCATTTCGTACCGCCTCAGAATCATTTCCCTGTTCCCGTCCCCTGTCAAATTTGTGACTCACAAATTTGACACAGTCAAAGTTTATACGGAGAAGAAGTGCAAGCTAGAAGTGCAAGAAAGTGAATATTTATATATATATATATATATATATATATTTTTTTATGACTTTGAGATAGCAAACGGGCATGCAGTCCACCTGATGGTAAGTGGTCACTGCCGCCCATGGACATCTGTAATAAACCCAATGCAGATTCGAAGTTCTTAGGTCGACCACAAATTCGTTGCTACCCCTGAGGACTAAGTTGGAACGCCTCGATTAAGTATGTCTCCCTGACCACACCCTTCAAACC
>DWNJ01002433.1:0-10539 GCA_018250275.1 Udranomia eurus
TTGATTACATACACAGACATTATCCTAATGAAAAAGTCCCAGTCCCAGTTATTTTACAGAATTAGTACTAGTAATATTTTAAAGTTTTATCCGAAAGTGTTTTAATTGTAAGAAAAAGTAAAAATAAGATTTAATTTCGTAACAAATTTATTCAGACGAATATAGTGCTTACCCTCCGTGACGCCAGGTATTCCATGCCCCTAGCGACTTGATAGGAGAAAGATACCAAATCCTTCTGTGTCAATGTTTTCTTCTCTTTTAAATCTTCATTGGGTGACTCATATCTGAAATAACATAAGAAACCATAATTAGTTTTATCGGTATTATTAGCACAGAGAATGCCATGAGACATAATTACTTATTCTGTATCGTTATAAATCGATTGCCGACGATCGACTAGGACTTACGCTTAATGTTAAGTCTTCAGTTTTTTATTAAAAAACACAATTTGCCTTACCTATTTCCAGGTCTGTGATTTCTAAGATACTCTCTCAGATTGCCATTTGGTGCGTATTCTACTATAACGTAAAGTGGTCCATCTTGAGTACAGCATCCCAGCAAGTTAATGATGTTCACATGTTTGCCGATCATCTTCATCATTTCCATCTCGGACACTAGCGCCATCATCTCCGCGTCAGTGTGTCCCTCTAAAACGTAAATTTTTAAAATCTGGTTACTCTTAATTTTAAGGTTATCCACTTTAGAAACAATTGCGATCTGGAGTTCTTATTCGAACATCCCATATGTAGGTATGAATTTAATTGTTCAAATAATACGGTTCAAACAATTACAATCAAATGAAGGTTCTACCTTTACGGTTCGACTCCGACACCGCCACACCCATTTCTGCCTTATAACAGCTGTGTTTTGGTTTGAAGGGTGTGGTCAGGGATACATACTAAACCGAGGCATTCTAACTTAGTCCGCAGGGGTGCATCTGTGGCGGACCTAAAACGAAATAATAAAAAAAAACTCACCTTTCAACATCTTAACAGCTACGACAGACTGCACTCCCGGCTTCAGTATACCACTACACTCAGCCTTCACGACCTTCCCGAACTCGCCTTCCCCGAGTATCTTGCCGAGACACAGCGACTCCCGCGGGACCTCCCAATCAATGTCCACCGGGAGCTCGTACTCCGACATCATCATTGAATCGCATGTGTTACTTTGGACTTGCTGTAGTTTTTGCTTCTCGATCTTTACCACTGGCATTAACTGTAACAAAATATTGACTATAGTTCAGGACGTACATCACAGCCTGGTTATACTTAAATAAATAAGAGAAGAAAGAAATAAATAATATAAATGCATGGAAATTGCTATTAAATACTCTGAGATTCCCCTTTTTCATTTCCATGAATTCCATGATACAGAAGAATGAGGTAGGTGAGGCAACCGAACATGGAGTCCACTGATAAGTTTAGACGTCTCACTTATATGTATTTCCCTAAACAAACCAGAATACAGCATCCCGAATACTATATATGCTGTTAAAAGCCAGCAATAGATGAGGAGCTGATACGTCTGGAGTCAAATCATAAAATGCTCCACATTCAGAAAGTTTAACAAATTTGAATGGCAAACGTATTGTAGATTTAAATATAATGCTCACCAATGCTTCCCCGGTAGTGTTCGGAGAGCCATTCATCTGCGGCTTCTCCACCGTCACCTTTTTCGTCCAGTGCGTCACTATCACTGCCCTCGCGGTCTCTATCGCCAACTCCTTCTTTATTTTCTCCCGTTTCAACTTCTTAAAGATCATCACCACTATAATTGCTGCGACGAAGAACATAGCTCCCAGCACAGCCGTCAGGATGTTGATCAATAGTGTATGTTTTCCGTGGTCGAGCGGGGCTGATTCAGGAAATGCTGAAAATGTACCTTCTGTTATAATAACGTACATACAATTTTTGACTAAGAATAAGGACAAATAAAATAAACTCGTATATATAAAACTAGGAAACAAATTAACCAACTGCTGATCAACAATTATGTCTACGTGAATTTCGTTATGTGTTTTACTATTGTTTTATGGTAGGGATACTCACATTCAACCACAGAAAGGTATCCTTTAGCAGTAGTATTGCCTAAAGTGTTCAGGGCAACACATACATACCATCCTTCGTCTTCTTTTGTTACATTATACAGAGTGAGTTGTTCTGGCTTGTCTTCTGGGTTCTGGCTCTGCAATCGACACATTTCGAAAATTTGAGAAGTCGTTATTTTCGTGTAATTAAATACAAGATGCTCCTGGGCGTCTTAAACCTTCTATATCATAAGCACCAAATATAAATCAAATTCTAAATTACACAAATAAATGCATTCAAATTAGTAAGATATGTCGTTAGTTCATGCGAAAGCAACGTATATTTCATGTTAATATCATAATATACTTATTTAATTTCAAATATGAATAAAAATAATACGCCTTTTTAACACTAATTACGAGATCCAATATTTTTAGATGAAATACTCGCTCATAGTTGAAACGAGACTTGACATAGGAACATTTTTACTTAAGATCATTTCTTTTAGTTAAGTTTCATCGACTTCCATGCGACTGTTATTTTTAAATATAGAACATTCCCTTTGTATTATGTTTGGCGAAACCCACACACATGCGTTAGTCATGAACCCTCACCGGTATGATTTTCTGTTCATCTCTATACACGATGGACTCTTTATTTGAGACCCCATTGTCAGTTCCGTTGTATATATACTCGTCTTTGGTAAAATACATCCAGAAAACGTAAGGATGCATGTCAGATAGGAATTCGCAGCTGAACTCAGCTGTCTCACCAACCAACCTAGTCTGATTGACAGCACCTTGCGTGAGAACCGGCTTCGCGTATAAACGCTCTAAGAACAAATTGTTTGAAGTTAGTCGTTAGTTCCTAAGAATTGCAGACAAATTGTAGTCTTGCTGCAAATTACAATTCTTTCTAGAAATAAGTGATCTATTCAATTCCTACTAAAACAGTAAGTCTAACAGCCGATAATATAATATGTATTTGTTCGATTAAAGAGTTATACACAAATTACAAGAACCATCACCTCTATTCTTGCCCTTCACCAGATTAACCAATTTATGGAGATCAATTAAATTGGCACAGTTAAATCAATTTATTCCCTAATAAACAATAATATTGAATTCAAAACCACTGACCACAACTAAATCAATGATGTAGATGCGCAATTATATCTTGGAAAGTTGCAATTGAAAATAATCAAATGTTTAAAGGATAATATATACTTATACGTATCATATCATACTTTACTGTGAATGATTAATCAAATTCATTGAATTGTAAAACATTTAATTCAGATTTGCAACTTTTCAAGACGCACAACTAGTTAGTTAACATGAATCCCAAATCCTTTAGAACATCTAATCCTCGACCCTCGACCACCACCTAAATAAAATTCTAGACCTCTATCCGTTCGCCTGCAGGTATCGGGGCATCACTTGGTCCCACATCAACGTCTCTCAACGAATAGTTCATTGATGGCCTGATCCAGTACAACCCTGGCTCCAGGTCCGAAACCGGCGGACAAGACAGCTGTACCGTGTCGTTTATCAGAACCGTTATATTTCCTGGATAACCCTCTTTTATGTAGGGTTTCGACGGGTATCGTTCTAAAGCAATCGTTTAATACAATTAATGAGATGCTAAACGAATGTCACTCCACCTAACCTTCGTCACCGTCGTATGTCTTGATGACTTCGCACTTTAGGTGAAAAGCAGTGCCAGAACTCTTTATTTTGTATCTACATTAAGACACTTCATTTAAAATATCCCGTGTTCAAATTGCAATAGATTTTAAAATGCAGAAGTTTTTACGGTAATTTCATCTAAACATTTGATAGTCATGACCATGACTATTAGGAATGCATATTTCGGTAAGGTGTTTGGCGAAAGCACCTAAATTGTGCTAAAAGAATCAAAGTCTTAAAAAGTATTAAATTTATATAACTCACCTTGAACATGAAGCATATATGTATGATCTATGCACCCAAGTTCATTGCAAATGAGGCATGTATAATTTCCATTGTCGGCTTTCGTAAGTTCTTCGAGAGATATGGACCATCTCCCATATGATGGTTGAAAATAAGATCTCGTTATTGGTGTACCATTATTTTTGAACCATGTTATATTCGGCGTAGGATTTCCTGGGAACAATATTGTAGTTTTAAATATATTTTTTTATAAAACAATCCTGAATTATTAATATTAACAAACTTCGTAAATAGGACTAAAGATAATTGATACAACTTCATTTCCTATTTCTTTAATCTTTAAAATACATAATCTATTTATATATTTGATAAACGAGTTAAGTGTGGCTCACCTTCAACAGCGCATCTAAACCTAATAGAACTGCCCGCTGGCTTCATTTCCATATTAAACATTTTCAGCGGATGTTTAAATTTTGGAGGGAATTTCGTCGTAGTCGGGTCTTCATGACCGTAGCTCTGATGCTCCTTCTCGTTCTTGTCGTCAGGATCCTCGTCTTTGATATCGTATTCTTTGTAACTGTTGTTTCTCGCAAATGTTTTTGTTTCTGTAAAGTTTTCTTCTAGTCTGTTGTTCTCAGCCAATGGTGCTATTTGACGCTGTGGCAGCAGCTCTTGGTTGTTCTTCGATACGTCTACATCAGATTGGTATTCTGTAAAATTAAAGCATATTTCTTTACGGATCCATATATCTGCTCAGAGCTAAGCTGTTTAAATTATAATAGGAAATTCATATTCCAGTGTCGAAATCGCGCGCTTTATGTCATTAATACAAGTTTTTAAAAGTGAACAGGGAATAAAGATTCGCAATAACAGATATTATATTATTAAATTGTGCTAATAAATATTAAACCTTATTATAATACTTACTCTGAACTTCAAGCGTGTACGTATGATCGATGCAACCCAATTCATTGCAGAGGACGCAAGTGTAGTTGCCGTTGTCATCTTTCGACAATTCTTCTAATACTATCCACCATTTTCCGTTAGGCTTCGATATGGGCGTACCATTATTTTTAAACCACGTTATGTTCGGCGTTGGATTCCCTGCGAAAGTTTACGAGATAATAAAACGCTTTCAGCTATTTCTGTTCCTTACTGGCGGTTAGAAAGCTATTTTTGGTGACACGTCGAGGTGAAAAAATTGTTTGTTTACCCGCATTTAAAACGGGTTACGGTCATTGCTTTTTGGAAAAGGTGCATCTTCGGTCCCTCGTGCTGATTATAGAATATACACGTAAGACTAGGTATGATTAATACCGTTAATAAAGTATTATCAGTTAACACCAAAGCAAATCTTTTTTCTTTAAACACTTTGTTTGAAATGAATAAACGTATATATATTCACAACGTTGTGTTTCTGCCAAGTATTATTTCAAAATTACCACAATATTGTTATAATTTTTATCTTTGCAAGTTATTTTTAAAGATAAGAAAATCAATCTTACCTTCAGCGGCACATCTAAACCGAATGGAGCTTCCAGCAGGTTTAACGTCTTTATTTCCCTTTTTCATAGGATGTTTGAATTTTGGAGGAAATTTAGCCATAGTGTTATCTAAGTGCCCATAATTTCTATGTTCTTTTTCAGACCTATCCTCGGATTCATCAGCTTTACTGTCATATTCTCCAAATTTATTATTCCTTACGTATCTTCTCATAGCAGAGTTATATTTTGGGTCCGTTTTACTATTATCCATTAACTGGTCTCCTTGATGTTGGGATAATGATTCTATGGATCTTTGCACGTCTACATCAGATTGATACTCTGTAAAACCGAGGAAACAAGTCTCATCAAATATCTAAAGAAAAAGATGATTTATTATATTGCAATTAGTTCTATTTGGTATGTTTTCTTTATGATTCCACAAAGATCACTATTTTTTTAAATTTTAAATACACCTTTCTATACAACTAATTTCAAAAAATAAAAACACCTCCTACAGGGTTAATTAATAATAAATTCAATACTGAACATCGTGTGTTTTGCCAAATACGATTATCGGCCTCCAACCATTTCAATAAACTCCTTAAAACATTCCCATCCACGAGACGCATACATATAAATACATTCGTTTTGATAATATTAAACCTGAATGTGGTACTCCACATTTGCATTGAAATCCAAGGATTTAGTGCGTTGTTTTTACATCTGGATGGCGAATAAAGACATCAATTATGTGTTATATGAAAATAACTGGGAACTCTTCCAGACTGAACGAAGTAACTTTAAGCAGAGTTATTTTAAAAGAGCACGTTTCAACTTTATTTGATAGGAAATCATATTTATCATATATGATAGAATATCATTGATTATCTGTTTATTACAATGTCCATAGTGTCTGTAGAAGGTTATTTAATCAATGTCTATAACAGTTAATCAAAATGTAATTATGTAACGTCTCGTACCTTCCATACTTTCCACATCAACATCGAGCTTGCGTCTGATTGTAACGCTCATTTCTCTTCCCCTATCTTCTCCGCTTTGACACGAATATACTCCTTCATCTTTAGCTTGAAAACTTTTTATTCTTAACCTGCAATGAGATAAGCCGTAAAATTTTCAAGCAGAACAATAATAGATTCACTTATAGCATGAAATTGATGTGCGCTATTTATTTTATAAACATGATTCAGTAACATCATTATTTAAAGACCTACTACAATAACTTAAAATAAAATAGGATGGAGATAAATTCGAAGATGTAGAAACGTTCGCGAAAAGATAACGCAATAATTTCAGTTGTAAACTAGCTACGTTCGCGTAACAACAGTTTTATATCTTGTACCAGACAAATGGAAATTAACGATTCAGTAACTACGTATGATCCGTTTTCTGTGATGCGATTTTCTTGGGCATTTTCCAAAATCTTATATACATCTCTCTCTTTGTATACATATCACTTAAACCATCTAATCTACTATTAAAAAAATTGAAACATTAAGAATAATTTCAAAATGCAGTAAGAAGCTAATGAACTGGCAGTTACTAATTTTCTGTTTACTTTGGATTTGGAAATCACTGTTTTTTGTTTGTCTCTATCAGAAATTGTTTGCAGTTTATCAGCACAAGAACATTTCATGAAGAAATGTTCCTTTAACTTCGTACAATTCTGTGAATTCTGTGAATTCTAATCTATAACAAGACCACGAAATAATTTTCGTAGTGTAGCCACGCAAGCACGGTCTTAGCGTACAAATAAGAATACGTGCATTAATCTCCATCTTGTAAGCTCCCGGCGATCAAATTTGGATCAATAATCGGTCCCATAATCCCTGCGTGTGAGCGTGATTGATGAAGAATGTTTTGATCGACAGTTTGTTTTGAGATGCCTCGAATAGAACCACATACTGTAATGACCATTGCATATGAATTATTGCGAGTGTTCTCGACGTCTCCGAATAGAAATACGTAAATATTGATGCAAGCTCTTGTTGAAATTGAGTTTGTGAGCTGAATTTCTAAGTATTTTGGCCACACTAGCGGCTACTGTTTGCACGCGTATCTTGAAAATGGTATCACAACGATTCGACTCTAAAATAAATTGAGCTATAAATTATTATGTCGTTACCGATTTAGTGTGTACTGGGAATTTGAAAAGGATACATAAATCGGTATACGGTTGTACGGTATTTACTTTGCATTTTTTTCTATACAATGCGAAGTGTAGATACTAAAATAAAATACTTAATAATGTGATAAAAAATGTGATGGCTGTTTACTTCGCGAATTTGGCGGGCACATTACTGTTTGTCTTAATGGATAGATTTAAACATTTAGAAAGTAAGACAATCTATAATCAATTTTGTATTTTATCTGTTATAAATTAGTATTACAGCGACACTGCCGTTTAATGGATTGCTTAAAGTATCATTTATCATTAACTGTGATTAAACACCTCTTAAAGTTAGTAATTACCATTGCCTTTGTTGTGAAACTCGGTTCCTTGTGACGGTGTCCAAGGGTTTGCCGTCCAGAAACCATCGTGTGGTCTGACCCTGGTTTCTGGGCTTCAATCCACACGTCAATCGTAGCCGGTCGTTCGTCTCCGCTTCTATCAGCGAAAAGTTGTCATCTGTAACAAAGTAAATAACAAACTATGAGTAACGAACATGCATATCTTTACACACTATATTTCGTCCATAATTATATTCATTGTCTCACCTACACGCTGGTACAAAAGTAAGGTGTTCAGTATTAGTATAGAGTGGTGACGTAAGTTCTACAATAATACGTTCGTTTGGCGACAATAATTTTTTATCTTATACTAGTTTTTAGAATTGTAAAGGTAAAGAACATTTATGACATATATAACATTGAAACAACTAAAGAGGAAGATCAGAAAAAAGGGGGAGCTTAAAACTAAACGAAAGTAATTAATGCTTATGGAGCTTAAAACTAAATTAAAGTACTGTGAATTGAAAATTTGAAAAACCAGCCGATGAAACCGAAGAAATCAATTCAGTAGCAAAAATCCGTATCAGGTTTCTATACCCAATACTACTATTAATATATATTAGGTATTATGTAAATTGTACTAGTTTAGTAAAGCACATTCTGATCGTGATGTGTTTGTTTAATTATTGCAACCTTAGCAACTCCGACATGCTTCCTAAAGTGTAAAAACTAACCAGTATTTACTTTTACGTTACCTGCACTCTATCTTACACCGTGTTAACGTTAAGCGGCGTAAGATCCCAAAATAACGTTTGCAGGGGTACACCTGAACGCAATAAATTCGCTCTAAATATATTATTTCAACGCAACCATTACACGATATTGCTGGAGTGCTCTGGTTAATGACCATTTACTTTGTATTCGGTGTCATGGAACTACTTGCTTATATTGTCGACGGTAAAGAAGTTTATAACGGTCGCGATGTTGCTATGTAAAGATGAAAATCTGCCCACATCTTGGAAATATTGCCCGAAGACTGCTGGAGTTTGTTTATTTTTCACATTTCGTTGTTTTTATTTTTATATGCTTTAAAGACTGAATAATAAGAATTAATGCGCCCACTTAAATTAATTATGTTTCCTATATTGTTTTTAATACAAATTACCGAATACACATTGAAACATAATTCGTAAATATGCATATGCATACTCCACACCAAAATTATACATGTAGGTATAGCGAAAACACCACCGAAATAGCCATGCCATGAACAAGCCCTGCAAAATAAAGCCATAAACCAAAGGATTAAAAAGTATGGAGCATAAAAATCGATTGCCTAAAACGTGCTGCACATGGGGTTTTAAGGCATTAAAAATACTGAAATTATGTTCACCAAATATTATGTTTACCCTGCCAAGTCATTGGCGGTTATTTTTGCTACAACCTGGGTTCTCTCACTCGCATCGATTGGTTTTTCTTAATGTTAGAAAGGGACGGTTTTTTCATTGCTGTAACGGAGCTTGGTTCGCAAATTGAGTTCAAATTGTTATCGTCATGATCGTCGATTCGATTGATCGTATGCCGATATTCATACCTATAATTCTCCTTACATATTTTTCTTGTTTTAAATCTTATCTTATGTTATCAATCTGTTAAAACGAATGGCGAATTATAATTGGTTCTTTTCGGTTCTTTAAAAAGTTAATCCGTTTCCGTACACCCGTTTACCACTTTCTAACATCTAGGCAACGTAGTAAAATTACTATCGTCACTTAATTAAGCCGAATGTTTGTATCTAATTTTGTTTGAACCTATAACGTCTAGATGACTGTAGTAGCTTATGATAGTGAATGAACAGTACAAAGTTGCCATTCCTCGCCACTAGAGGGCTCGTTGCTCGGGTGTAACTTTAACGGCATTCCAGATTTGTGGCCTGTGAATTATGACTTCGAATAGGGATGTGCCTTACAAGACAGTGTGATCGATCGATATCGATAAATATTTACACATGAATAGATTTAGAAAAATAGACTACTCCAATTTTACCATCGGTGAAGGTAGAGTGGTTCAGATTCAGGAAAATACAGATTCTCCCTTTGGTTCTGAATTATGGGTACATAATTTTTTTTATATACGGGATTTTTTAAAGAAAGGCAAACGTTTTCCATTTAAATAATATTCGCACATCAATATCTCTAAAACCTATATTTTACAATAAGTTTCCAATAATAAATGCCTAATTATTAAATATACGATACAAACGCGAGACGAAATATTAGTGAAGCGACAATCAATACCTTATAATTTAAATCATCCTTTATGTTAGGTAGGTATTTTACTCTCGATTCACCACGCTTATATGTTAGTTTTATCAAGTTGGTCGTAAGAAAATATCGACACAAAGACGTGGAATTGTCCGAAACTATTTCTTTCGCAAACTCCTCAAAGGTCGATTTAGTGGTTGCATATGTCGAACAGATGCAAAGTGAGCCCACGCCCATGGACCCAAAAACTTTCTTTTTTTCTCCTTTTTTCTGCTTTTCAAAACAATAGCAAGAACGATGCAAACGTGGACGTGAGATTTTTTAAAATTTTCGATAATATTATTCGATCGATAAGTTGTGA
>DWNJ01002434.1:0-10539 GCA_018250275.1 Udranomia eurus
GCCGCTTCCGAACCGCTAGTATGATAAGGCCGTAAGGACTAAGTTGAAACGCGTCGGTTAAGCATGTCTCCCTCACCACCCGCTTCAAACCAAAACACACTGCAAAGCAGCAAGAACACTGGTGTTATAAGGCAGAAATAGGTGTGGTGGTGGTGCCTCCACGAACTGTAAAAGATTCTACATTTTATTACATTTTTATCAATGTCCTGAGCACCATGAAACGGTCCCCATTCATCTCATCCACATTACTTGATTCGTTGCCTCCATAACAGTTGATATAAAATGAGTGTCCTTTTGAGCGCGGCATTAACAGGAGATATTTTTTAAAAGGTTATAAAAGTCAAAACTCTTTTTCTGCCATGACCTCTGCCGTTACGGACTACTATATATTTACCCGTCGATGACTTGACTAACTACTAGCCAGACAACCTTGCACAATTCTGAGGCGATTTCAACCCGTTAAACTAAAGTTAGTTCAGTGAAACGTAAACCATGCAAAATAAAATCTCGTTTGTATAAAGATCAGGGAGATAGTGGTGAGAAAATAACATGTGTGATTTCTTTGATATTACAAAAAATTGTTTTACGTTTATGTCAGTTGATATGTGCAATGTTATGCAAACAGTAAATTATTTAGCCTTATCTTCTTTGATAAACGGAAAGTGTCATTTTAACTTTAACTAGTCAGTAGGTATTACTTGAAACGAAACAATTATATTTATTTACAAAAAATATATAATTTAAAGAGTGCACGGTTCATCGGTCGTCTATTGTACCGATCTCAATGCTAAGAATCCCAGGTTATAGGTTCGATTCCCGAAAAAATATTTAGATTGCCTTTACTTTACTGGAAATTGGGAATGATATTAGAGCAATTTCGCAGGATGAGATATACTAAGTTTTTTGCTCATATCAGTATAACATATTACATTATGGTAAAATGTATTATTATAGTGACAGTATGACAAATAATTAAGTATAACATTTCTGAGCGATGAGCGAGTAGGGTGCCGCCCACAACGATGCCGGCAAACACAAAACCGGACGGATATGATCGTAAACTTTAATGTTTTTTAGTAAAAATAGTTACGACATGATTCTCCAAGGTTCTATTGAATTTGACTGTTAAAATCTACGCTTTATATTGAATGCTGGAAAGCGTAGAGAAACGGGAAAAGCAATCGAATTAAAATCACTAGCAAAACCTATTACCCTACCCTCTGAATTAAAACTTAATTACCATAGAATTATTTTTTCTCCGAGAGTTCATAGTGTGAACGCCTATAGGATAGCAGACTTGTATTACCTTTCATTTCTCTGAGAGTTCATGGTGCAAACGCCTTAACGATAAGTCTTAACTCTACACGACCTCTACAATTTTTCCGACCTCGCCCCGCAAATAATTTTCTTTTCATGTTGGCGCCGCCACTATCATAAATAGGTGGGGCAGCCAATTCGAGGATTCGACAATTATTTTGCCGACGTAAACATGTTTTGCGATTGGGGGAACGTAAAAGAAGACATTTACAAGTAGAGATCTTCCAGTCCAAAAATGCCCTCCACTGAACAAAATTATTTTAATATGTGAAAGCGTATATTTATTACAACTCTTCACTAGTATGTGTAGGCTATTATTCTTTACAGTCAGTCTCGTCCGTGAACTCGTTGGTCAATTAATATAACGATCTGTCACTGTCACTGTGTATGAACGAATTGTATAACTTGTCAACTCACTTGTGCACTGGTTGGACAAAAAAACTGGCTGTTTGCGTCACGAAATATTACTGGAAGTCGAAAAAGGCCCATCGCTGCAGCCAAGACCTAAGATATAATACCTCAACGAAACGAAATTGAACTGTCTTCAAAACTATTATTTAATTTGTAGAGCCAATAAATAAGCCAATAAAGCGGTGTTAACCCCGAATTCGCTGGAGAAGAGAATTTAATAAAGCGTATTGTAAACGTAAAAGATTGAATAGACTTCAAACACACTGAGTACATAGTCTATGTTCTTATCAGCAATATTGTATCGGGTTATTGATAAAACGCTTCGGTTTCTGATAATAGAAAGCACTTGACCATTCGACTTCCCCATAGTCGATCACCCTTCCATGAATATGCGTAATGCCTGGCCGCCCTCACTGAATGTATTATACCAATGCATGGATACAGGATGATTCATCTATCAAGATCAGTAGAGGTAAGTCAGCCAAAGAAAACCTCAACATAGTCAGTCTCTCATTTATTGCGTTAAAAGGCTACGAAATCAATTATATAGAATTATTTTATTGATGGGGTTCCACATTGATGGGGTTGTGTGAATCTCCTCCACATTAAAGCATAAACTCACATTGAACTGCATCTCTCGAGTATATGAGTCTAAGTCTGTTATATCTAATTATATCCTCTTTCTTTAAAAACACCTGGTTAAAGGAGGTTAGTTTATGTCTTTCAACCATATTTTAATCTTATTCGCTTTCGTGCCACACTCTGTATATACGGTATACCTACGCGTTCAGTCATATTATATCAATCTGTCTGGCGTAGCGCCGCTAGGGTGAACGAAATAATGGAGTTAGTGTGAGTCAGGCTTGCTTCTGAATCAAAATCGCATTACATGTCCATTCGAATATTAAAACTTAAAACGATTACAGACATTTAAACAATCCGTGTATTAAACATAGATGTAGAATTTTAGAAACAAAACAAATAAATTCAAAGCTAACGCCACTTGTCCACTTAGCTAGCTAGCTAGTTCTTAGCTAGTTTCAATTTTTATTTTATTTTCCTATGTAGAAATGTCAACGTGGTCTACATTACATGTTAGCTTGACAATTTAGATATTTCCACAAGCAAATAAAAATCTGATATATTACACCACTATAGTTGTCCGAAAAGTATGTGCCGATTTTTTAAGAAAATTAAAAATTGTTATACATTTATTAAATTATATACGACCACCTTCATCCTCCAACTTTGCAGCATGCAGCTTGAAAATTCAGACCCTGTCAGGTTTTTCAAGTAAAAAAATTGTCCAAATGGGTTTTTATTTCAACCAGACTTGATTTTTTTCCAAAAAGAGAATTTTGTAATGATCGGTCGACGCAAGTTCTGGCGAAAACGATGGTAATCCCAACCAAAGAAAATTTCTTTCGGAAAAAGAAAAGCATGGGGACAGACTTGGGGAGGCAGTACAAAGTCCGCCGGGTCACCTAGTTACAAATACGTTGTTGGCCCTATAAACTTATATAGGAACACACGGTTCACAGGTTATATACAAAAAAACATCCGATGTAAAGTCGTACCACCCGCGTTTCCATAAAAACGGTCCATAAAGACTTGGGGCTAAAGCCTTGCAACTGACGCGCCGTCGGCCGCAGATAAAGGCGTAAACAAAGAACATAAAAGTAAAATTTACTGGTATTTTTATAATCCTAAGCTTTGCAAAGCAATCTTCGTAGCTTACTACTTTCAATGCATGTATTTCAAGCTATTTAGACTTTCAGTCTTGATTTTTCAAAGGCTACAAAGCCAATGCTTAAAGCGGACCTTTTTAACTGACTTCAAGAAAAACAGGTTATCAATTCAAACGTATTCTTTTTCGGTAAATTTGATTTATTTGAGCATATTCGGAAAATATTCAAATTCCACCAATATCATGATCTACACTCTACGTAACCTGGACGCACGTTAGTCTTATCACTCATACAATCCGAAACATTATTCACGCCTTAAATGCTTGGAAAAACTTTATTCCTTTAATTTGTGACTTAGAACCACTGAATATTTAATTAAAGTAGCTGTTGCCCGCGATTTAAATGATGTAAAACGGCAGACTTTTTCCTTCCGCATACTAGTAATTTTGTTCACCCCTACAGCTAAGCTCAAAGGCTTGTGTTAGGAATGGGTTCACGTCAATAGTGCAAATTCATTCCGTATTTTTTTCTTGAAAGAGTAACAAACGTCCTCACAAACTTTCGCATCTATATTATTAGTAGGAAGGATTAGTACCTTTCACCGCATGTGTTTTGTTTGTAAACTGTAATTTAACTTTTCCTATTTTTAAAGAACCCAACACCTGTATCTATGTTCTGTACTCTTGCAAATAATTTTATTTATTTCACACATTTTCATTATATTTTATTTATTTCCTACACATTATTTTTGTCATAAATGAACGGAGGTGCTGACTTGAAATAGGTCCGCAGTATTACAAACTCCAGGTAATCTTAGCAACATGCACAAGTTAGTTTGTTTTTCAATAAATCCACGATTTAATGTTTATTCGTTAAGTTAAACAATAGATTACACCGCTTGGATAAGATAGAGATATTTTCCCTAGTGGCCGCTTGCGAAGTAAAGGCTATTGATCTATATGTGGAATAAGAATAAAATAGTAATCATAACTACAATAGAAATGTATTTAAATTACTGTTATAAAATAATATTTATATCAGGCCGTGGACGACCGCAAAAGATCTGGATGAAGACTATCAAAAGAAAATTCAATACAACACCCGAAACTAAAATTACCCCATTAGGTATAACTGATCTTCTTTACCTCAAAAGCAAGTAACTTATCTGATTGTGGCACATATTTATACATATAGCTGTTGCCTGCGGTTTTGCCCGCGTTATATATTAGAATGGCACATATTTTTTCGACTTACCTAACACTTGTCTTATATCACGTTATATTTTGGCCAATTTACACAATATCTTCAGGATCACTTCCTTGTCCCTGTCCCGATCCCCGTCCCCAATTGATTTGGATAACGATTAATACCCAGGTGCGAATAATGTGGCCTACTAATTTGTACCAGCCTTACTATTGCATATTTTAACATAAAAATGTAGTCATTGTGTTATCACGTCAAAATTATTCGGGGCAACACCTAAATTTAATGTGGTACATTTGCAAGGTAAATCTTAAAGACAAAAAAAAAGTTGTCATCCTCGTTGTATAGTATTTGTTTAAGCGACATCAACTAGTTCGCTACAGGCCCCGCGTTGCCTTAACCCTTAAAGCCGCACACAAAAGTATTTTTTCATTTGGTCACGACTGCCAATGCGGAGTATTATTTTGAACTTTTCATTCTTGGTGTGGGTATGACCCTAACGAGTTAACTCTACTGAATTATGTAAACAGGAAATTTAACGCCTCAAGAAAGAAAATGTTGTATTTTGTTATCTGGGAAGTTAAATTAAGTGAAGGAACGTTGAATAACAACATTGGGACTCAATTGAAGGTTAATCCGGCCCCGAGTTACGCACAAAACTGTGTACGAGCTGCGAGTTCATGTGACGCGTTCCCAACATTTGTCTGTCGTTTCGATAATTGGTTTAACCCACGACTAGCGATTAATACAAATTAGTATAGTACGTACGTGTTTTTCAAATTTTTTTTTTTATGACTGGAGGTGGCAAACGGATATGTAGTCCGCCTGATGGTAAGAGTTTGCTGCCGCCCGTGGACATGTGTAGTCAACTCAAGACAGGATCAAAGTTCATTCTTAAGCCGACCACAAATGCGTTGCTACCCCTAGGACTAAGTTGGAACGCCTTGGTTATATTTAACATATTTGTCTCCCTGACAACACCCTTCAAACTAAAACACAGCAGCAAATGTGACGGTGCTTCCGGAGTCGAACCGTAAAAGTTTCTACCGCTTTCAAATGTTTGTAATAACTACAAAATAACATAAAATAAGATTATTATTTTAAGCAATTTATTGATATTTAATAGGTACCTGGTTCCAACATTATAATCTATTTTTGTCAATATGAATTTAAGTCAATTTAGATCTCAACACATTAAAATGTTTAAAAATATAAAATCACTCATTAAATAATTAAAATGTTTTATTAAGGTAAATCTAGGGGGACGCCAAAATAATCTCACAATGGTGAAGCGTATTCAAAAACATCGAGACACTGACATAGACAAAGTCAACCAAAGTTGTAACGTGTGAGTCACCAGCGCTGCTGCTCAGGGAAGCCTGTGTAAGCCTATCGAACGAGACGTCGCGCTGTGCGAAAATACCCAACCGATACATTCAGATTTTGCTAATGACCTTCGTATGAATGAATGTTAACGACACAGCCAGAATAACAAAGGCACTCAAATAATAAACGTTGGAAATGTACGAGGAACATTTATTACTAACTCGTACACAGTTGTGTTCTATGTTGTTCTTACATTTTTCCGAGGGCCAGTGTCTGGAGATCTGTCCTACAGGGCACGGACTCCAGTTTCTCACAAAGCTATTAAGTATATTTGATTATTGTAAATATTAGAACCGATCATAGACTTACTAAGTCTAAGAACGGCTTTGTGAGATCAAAGAAAAATATTTTATGATTTTTTTAGTTAATCTACTAATTATATATCATAACGAATTGTTATCGCGTCTACATCATTTTGTGACATTTAAATTAACACCCACACATGACGAGTCACATGATTTGTGTTGTCACTCAAAATATAGAGAAGTTAAACTGAAAGTTTTTCTGTTTACGTATTATACGTACGATTTAACAAAACGACTTTGTTGTAGAATTATTCCACCCATAAATCATACCTATCTGTATCTGTGACCAACACCTAATAAAACAGTAGTTATTGTAACAGATACATTTTCACGTCTGAGGATGAAAATGGCACATGACACAAGAACACAACAAGAGAAACAATGTGACAAGGCAGAGTAAGGTTAAGCAGAGGTGCAACTCCGAGTAAAGTTTTCCTACCTTGGAAATGTAACATGAATAGTATTTCCAGAAGAAATCCTTATTAGGACCTTATGTGGTCTCACAACTTTTTACGGTAGAAGAACGGAATTGCGGGCTTTGGTTTCTTCACAAGTTTTGTTTTTCATGGCATTCTTCTGACTCAAAACGTAGGGATTTTTAAAACGTGATTGTTAACAACGATCAAACTAGTTCGTTGTTAAACCGAGTGTACAATTATTTTTACGACACATCTGTACTATGTATTCTAGTTAGAGGAACTAATAAGCAATTTCTATATGAGGCTCTATGATAGGCACTCGATTGTTCTTCGAACCATTTAACTGTCTTTATGATTCAGAACAGAGGATTAACAATGCTCGTAGTTCTGAGCCGCAGCCGTAAGCCGTCTTTGACCCAGATCATTGTTTAACCGAGACTGAAATTCTTTACTAGAGATGCCCGCATCTCTTTCAAATTACTATTGTATCAGACAGCTTCCGAGTAGTTAGGTTCAAAAACAGAGAAAATCACACTTACGCGGATAAAAAGGCATGTTCAGACAACTTAAATAAGATACTCATTTTCTTAAATCGTTTACATATTGAAAACTTTATGGATTAATTTCAGAAAGTTTATTACTATATTTAGTTATATTATTAACTAAATTAATTGACGTTTTATGTAAAAAAAAATATAAGTTACGTTTCCAACAAAAATCGACACTTCCAGTTTAGGGTCAAAGAAAAAATATCCAAAAATCCACAAAATGTAAAGATTAGGTACGAGCCCAATTGAGCTACACAAAACAGGACCCAACATTATTTACAGGTAATACACATAAATAAAATAATAAAACAAGGTAAATTCAAACCAAAAGAATTAGAAAATATAATAGCCCAGTATAACATGACCTTGTCTGCATTCTTTCAATCCTAAATATACAAATTCACACACATCTATAAATGTATCTGGTTTTTTTATTTCATTCCCATAAAGGCTATAGACAATATAAAATAATCGTGAAAAGACCCAAGCCACAGATAATTGACCTTGAGCTAAACGATGCCTGACGCCAAATGATATTGAATAAAAAAATTAACAAGGTCCGATGAGTAAGATCTGAAAAACAGCAGAGTTCAGCGAACGGGAGGAAAATAACTCGGAATTCCTTCATTTACACGTTACTAAGCCTATCTTTGCCTTCCAGCTATTGTTTGAGATTGAATGAAACCTGGAAAGCGACCTACTTTACCGAGGCTCCGACAGATACATAAGCCTAGCAAAATACCCTCTCGTGTTTATCTCGTGTTATATCTCCAGACAATCACGATCCCAAGCTGTTAAGAAATACGAGTCTCGAGATAACAATTGGCTTTCATTACCAAGGCTGCGTACAAAGACGTGGGCGTCTTTAACGTATTCCGATCTTGAAATTCGTGGTACATTGTCAATTTGTCAAATTGCAAAACGACCTTTGAGAGGATCAGATATCTGAAAGTTCTGAAATAGATCGCGACTTTTGTTACAGTTACTGTCCATTCACGAGACACAAGTTACTTTCCTGATGCATACAGTAAAAACCAAAACAAGAAATTACTTGTTTTTTTTTTACTGGGAGGTAGCAAATGAGCTTGCAGTCCACCTGATGGTTACTGCCGCCCATCGACATCTGTAATCAACCAAGACAGAATCACTGTTCTTTCTTAGGTCGACCACAAATGCGTGAGAGCCCCTGAGGACTAAGTTGGAACGCCTCGGTTAAGTGTGTCTCTCTGGAGTTTCATTTAAGCTACGTGGCATATTCCTACTCTGTAAGGCATTTTTTAATGTTATACTAGCTGACCCGCCCCGTCCCCGTCCCACAACATTTTTAATTGTGAACCGATTTTTATTAAAGAAACACTAAATATTAAGTGAAGCTTACAATAATACATCAGTGAAAACCGCATTCGAATCGGATCAGCCGTTTTTGAGATGAGCGTGCACAAACAAACCGACAAATAGACGGAAATTCTAAAAATATTTTTTTGGGTTCTATTTTTTAAATAAAAACCCTTAAAAATGGCTTTCTCTTAGATATCTTCCATGTACAGACAGCAATCACTAACATATTTTTTTATATGTAGGATAATTTCTTATACAAACAGCACGTACAATAATTGTATTAGTAAACAAAACTACTTGAAACCGGGTGGGTTGTTTTTAAAAATTGTATTCTGTTACTCTTGTATGTACAAGACAGTTTCATGTAAATAGGGTCTCATCATTGTCAATACGAAGTTTATAGATTGAGATTACAAAAAAATCACTCAATTCAGAGCAGAAGAGAAAATCTAAAATGTATGTTCATACAAGAACAAATCAAGTCATCGATGGCTGCGTAATTGGACATCTTTTGAGAACTGATTCAACGTACAGAACATTGGAGCGCCGTTCCTCTCCACAAAACTGGTTTTCATATTTAATATTCACTTCAGTCTACTCCTATACATGTTATTCTTTTTTGATAAGGTGAACTTTGTCTCTAAAGTCTTAATTGTTGATGTTATGTAGATTGGCTGGTTTATCTTTATATTAGCTGTGCCTCTATTTCGCTATAAAATACAAATGTTATTTTTCCTTATTGCTTCATTATATTTCAATCGCATAGTACTCCGCAGTTTTCCTTTGGACAAGTCAGGTTTTCACACCAGAAAATATACAGGCACCATCAAAATCAATAATAATTTTTTAGTCATTGTATATTAGGTTGTATTGTTAATGATCTCATCTAAGTTCGAAACTATATCGCTTGTGACAAGGATGACCCAATCAAATTTGAAAATCAAAGTGTTGTACCAAGCTGTTAAATCATTATCAAAAACATTTTCAAGGCCCTTATGTCTTCATGCCACTTCATGGTACAGTAAAATTTTTGTGATTTTTTTTATAATTTCAGAGATTGGTTTTTAATGTGGTAATGGGTGACGGTCTTATCGAGAGGTCGTGGGTTCGATCCTCACTCCCCCATAGCACTATTGACGTGAACCCACTCCTAACACAAGCCTGACACAACTGAGCTTAGCTAGAGAGCTTAACAGAATTACTAACAAGTATGTATTTACATCCTAGTAGTTAAAAAAAATTATTGAACACATTAGAAAGACATTAGATCAGATAAAAGGAACTGGCCAAAACTTGCTATTACATTATTTAATAAGAGTACGCTGTCACGGCGCCTGAATTGATAAACATCTATTACTTGACAACAGAGTAATGTAATGAAGACGCATCTGCAAATACAAAATAACGTCAAAACACATACGTGTAACTCATTTAGGAATTAACGAATGAATACATTAGCAAACCATGAATTATGTATGTGTGTGAGACAAAGATCTTCCAAGCTAGAAGTTTACCGTACTGAACGCGTATATATGGAACAGTTGCGCGCAAAAAAACCGCGCTTGTTTCAGTCGGGTAATTATACCGCTCCGATAGGGCTGACGTACACTTGAATCGACGGCTCCGATGTGATTACTAAATTGAGTTTTTCGAATGATCTACAAAAACATTTCATTCGAAAAGATTCTTAGTCAAATAGTGCACAAGTTTTTAAAACTACCTTTTGGACAAACTATAGTTTACTTGGGAACTGTCGAAATATGCGTAATAAATACTTATATCATACTAACTGACAATCTATATATATAATAAATCTGTAAGTGATTGTCGTTTGTACATGGAAGATATCTAAGAGAAAAACTATTTTAGGGGTTCTTTATTAAAGAACCCAAAAAATATATTTTAGAATTTTTGTCTGTTTGTC
>DWNJ01002435.1:0-10538 GCA_018250275.1 Udranomia eurus
TAAATTATAGTAACTGGGCCTCTTGTAAATTGTATATGATGTAATTCGAATTTTTAAGAGCTGAAGTACGTCATTGATTTACTATAATTACTAGGTACATGTTAGATTTGAGTTGGTACTCGGAAACAACTATAGATTCTCGATTAGTAATGTCTATGCAACAGTCTATAGACTTTGCAATACTTAACCAATTCGAAACAACTTGGAAATATGAGTTGTTTGTCGTTTCTATGAAACCGGTTGCAAAAATTGATTTATTGGTTGAATGACGCGTTTGACCATACCGGGTACGGTAAGGTCCTTTTATAATCATTTTAACTAAAAAATATAATGCAGTGTAAGCAATGCCCAGCGGCTTCTCATGTGTATAAAAACTGCTTGCACGTGCCCCGCGGCAGTCGATTACCTAAGTCGCATGAATTTACCGGGCCGAATAAATCTTTTCAGTTCAGTAAAAGTGTGGTTCATTTTAAGGACGATCTACGAAGCGCCATCCTAACAGTCCGTTATATCGAGTTCCTATCCAACTATAGTAATCTGAACTTAGCCAATTCGAAACAACGGGAAAATTGCCTTTGTTGGTTCTGTGATTAAAATCAGAAGAAATATTAAATATCACGTTTGACTAAACCGGTTGCGGTTCTGGTAAAGTCATGTAGATCGAGTGATCAACATCACTGTCCTGTTAATGTCCGTTACTAGAGAACAAGCGAGCGGTGAGATGAGACACACCATGTTACCCATGAGGGAGGATCGCCGCCGGCCCGAGCGCCGCTTGCGCCGGCACCAGCACCGGCGGCCGCGAGCCCGTGCACGCCCGTACCCGCGACTGCCGCGCCCCACCTCGCGCCGCGCGCCGCCCCCACCGGCGCCTTCGCCCCCCACGATCGCTGGCGACGACGCCGCCGCCTCCGCAGACCGGTCCGCTATCATGTGCGCCTCCATTGAGTCCAGCGGCGACTCCGATCTGGAATGGAATATCTTAAGTGTTAGGGATGGAATTACGTTTGCTTGATGAGAATGTTGAAGATGACTTGAAACTTTTCTCCTTCGATTTTTTTTGGTTATGGTTGTACGTTACTATAATATATTCCTCATATTTTTGTTAATTGTCGTTAAGAAATACAAGACTCGCATTTAACTTAAAGTCTCAGATTAATTTTGTTTTGAGGTGCGGTTTAAGATAAATTCTTAAACTGACTAACAATCTGGCGTATTCTCCTGTCTTGATTATATAAAATTATCTCGTTTTTGGACTTGAACCAATTGAGACGAATACAATGTTAGTGCCCCTTAACATTATCTGCGCATTCGCTATTAATATTGTGACCTTAAACAACACGCGTTTATTTTATGATCCCAGTCGAACTAGGTAAAACTAGATTAAAAGACGGATGTAGAAGTTACAACGTACTACTACAATTACGTTAAAAAAATGTAATCCTTGTTTCATTGCAGATGTAGGTATATCAGGTACTAAATTAGTATCAGCATCAAAATAATTTTAACTTACATAAACCTTCACAAATCGACACTAAGTAATTATTAAAAATCTCTTAGTGCGGATGTAAGACTTAGAAAGTTCGGCGACCGCTTATTATGGGCTGACTAGTTCTGTTAGTTAAATTTTGTCATTATTACAAACTAGGTGACCCGGCCAACTTCATACCAATGAGAATCAATGTTGTTTTAACCTATTAGTTGAATAATATTCAGTAATTTAATTAACGTTGCCGAGGCCTAAAATATTCAAAATTAATTCTTTGTTTTACTTGTAAGTAGAGCCATAGGGACATCTTTAAAGTTTTTTTTTCAATGTACAGAACTGAACTCTTCTACAGTTTTATATTATACTTATGTATAGATGTATGGATAATTAATAAAAAAACACTTACATGGCACTGATGGCACAGTATTCGCTTAGCTGTTCCCAAGTGCATCCGTAGGTGCAGCATTCATCTGCAATGCCGGTATCTCGTCTCCGTCTCACTAGCGCCGCTGGCTGCTCGACCACTGTAATTACAAAATAACACCAAAATTTTAATCAATATTTGTGAAGAAATATCGTACGTAAGCGTACTCATTGTCGTGATTGATAAATGGTGAATCGTTTCTTATGAGAAAAATAAAATGTGAGCACAAAAACTGCTATAAAAATGTTCCGAGTAAAGAATACAGTGACAATCAATTCATTGGATTGTTTTTCTTGAATTTAAAAGGGGCCAAACAGGCGGACTCCCAAACATAACAAAATCGAATGCGATCAAAAAATTACGAAGTCGTGATTTTACAAACATATTTTTTATAAGTTAGATTAAAAATTAAGTATAAAGTAAAAAGGGGTGCAGTCGGTATTCTATCATAGGGAAATTTATATATAGATTCTATACTAGAATTTCTTAAGCTCTCTGTATCATTAACGCACACATACATCCAATATATCCAGATATCTAAATCCAATATAAGGACGAATGCGTAGGTGTTGTCTGGCCAGATTGAAATATTAGATACGTGTAGGTCGCCGTCGTCTAAAAATACCTTATATAGGTCGGGAAAAAAGTTTATCGTACCGAGTCATTGATTTTCTCAGTCAATTAAAAAATTGTTCTGGTAAAAAAAATGTATTTCTTTATTTTCCCCTTTAATAAATCGACAGTAACTTGTCAACTTTAAACAAAAAATAGGAAAGTATTCCGCGATCTCGATTGTCTTAAGTTTAATTTCACGATAAAAGACGGTTGTGCGTAAGGATACTTACAACGTACTTCATATATTTATTCGGTTAAACTAAAATACTTTACTTATTCAGTTAATTCACCGTTCAATGCACCGTTCGGTTTGTTTTGAACACAATAACAACGACCTTGACTTATTAATGTAGTGTACTCATCATGAAAACGTCTCGTGATTGAATGATAATAACGGTTCATTATTAAATAATGGGGTGAATAAGAAGGCACTTGTTTTTCCTGAGATTATTTAGACGTAAACATTCAAGAGGTCGTTAGAAGAGACGATAAAAGGCGTTCGCGTGCCTCACATGACGCTTAGTCTCTAAGTTGTTCTAACTAATTTATACATAAGGTAAATATTCTCTTTTTAAGCTATCAGCTTTAAAGTTTATATTAGAGAATGATAACTTAATTGTGAGTTACTTAAGAAGTCTTAAAATGAGACCGATCCCATTGAAGGTAATATCATATTCTATATTTAAATTAAGTACGAAAAACAATGTAATCAATGTACGAGTGAGTTTCGTAAAAAATAAGATGTTTTGTTATGTCAACAAAAATGGTATTCGTGTGATAACGACCTTTATTCGCAGTTGTTATTGATAATGTTGTAACCAACCGGATATTATTGTACTCACAGTAGGTCGCATAACCTTTTTATATCACAAAAATGTTCATATTCAACTAAGCACCACTTAGACAAAAAAAAACATAGAGGTTAAAATATATTTCCCTGATAACCAGTCTATCACCTGTAAAATGAGTTGAATGCTTTGCTTTGAATGTGTCGAACTACAAATAAAACTTTATTGGCATAATTTATTTACCTGTTATTGCTACATTTTTTACTTTATGATTGATATGATGTCTTGTCGTGTCACTTAGATACAGTAATATACTAGCAGTTACGTATAAATAGCAGAATAATTATCGGCTCTACGCTTAATACTTGTATATACCTATGACTATTGATGTACTGACTCAAGTTCAACTATTCAATTGATAACATTTTACTATCAGATTACATTGCAAAAACGCAGGTTACTTACTAACTTGTTATTTAGTTTATTCAATACATTGCCATAGAGATATTACGTTAGCAAAAATTCGATCAACCAGAAAAGGATTTCAAAATGATCATAAAACTTTGACCGAAACAGATTAGCAATATTTTGTAATTAGCTATTTTCTATCTGTGAATAAAAGAAAAAGGAAACATTACTGTGCCGTATAAAAAAGAAACTCACCTGTAGGAACATCCCATGGGGGACTATTGTATACGTGGCACACCTTGCTCATGATTTCGCCTAGTTTTCGACCGCAAAGCTTCACTGCGGTGGTAGCGGCGTCTGTCCTCGAGTACCAGACCAATGAGACTGCCAGAATGACTAGATGCAACGCCTTGTTCACGAGCATATTCGATGCTGAAAAAGATACAAATTTTATGTTATTTAATTGCTAAGCAAAACAATTTGTGAATCATGCTATAACAGTGACAAGATTCTACGTGGCTAAAGGACAAATGTTTTAGTTAATTCTAATTAAAAATGTACTTCATGCTCGATTGAAAATATAAACAAGGCTGTTTTAGAGTTTAATCTTAGTGTAACCATTGTATTGCGAATGACCCTGCTTTTTGCATCACACCGCAAAGTAAACTAGAAATTAAGAAAGAAGAAGTGCAATTACTGGTCCAACTGTAAAATTTATTTGGACATTGTGATAATTGTTCTTTTAATTTTTTTAATTCCAACAGAAGATATCATACGTGTCTATCTGAACCTCTGTTTATGTAATCGGAGCCTCGAATGTTCGTAACTCGAGTTGTTTTACGCTTTTATAGCCAAGGGTAGATGTAACATGACACCGCCACCGCCCAGCAACTATACATTACTACATAGATACTGCATCATTTCCTAAGTGTATCATTTAGAATGAAATGCATTTTTTACACCAAAGCAATCGTTTTCGTGTAATATGTTAAGTGTTGAAAATTTGACGAGGTACGGGAAATTTGATACGATAAAACTCTCACTGACATTCGATACCCCATTACGGCTGGTTATTGAAAGCGTTTTTGGTAAAGGCAAGTTATAGAGCTAAATATGTAAGGCATCGGCGAAATGTGAATCTAATAGATCAGAAGGAATTAATCAAAGAGTTTATTGTCTTGAACCCAAAAAAAATTTTTTTAATCATTCATGAAACATCAATGTATTTTTTTATTTTTTATTTATTTGAACATATCAATTAATTTATGATACCTGAAACCTATATTTAGATGATTCAAATAAGCTATTAGGATTATTTTTTGTAAATATTTAATAATCGAGTCTTTATCATAATATAGGCTCCACGAAAACGTTCAATTTAATATAGGGAATTTGAAAATATAAGCAAACAGATACTACAATCTGTCATGAAAGACACATTCACTCGTAAATATTATAAAATACTAATATTTTGTTGTTTATCCACTTATACATATTAAGATCTGAGAGAATTACATAGGTACCTATAATGTTAACTTTTAGTTTTATTGGCTTCACCGTTCACTCCTATTTGTAAATAGCACTAAGTGCTTTAGTTACAGTGAGTTATATGCAGATGACTTCACCTTCCTCATTCATAAAAATGCAAATCAGCGTCTTCCTTTCTTTAAGTGGCATTCTAAGAATAGTGTAGGGTGGGTGCAGTTACGTATTATGGTGCAGATATTACTACTATTGCGCATATGACCGTTTGCAATTAACGAGTGCCTAGTTGATTGCCCCGTGGACCACGACAACACTTCAACATTGAAGGTCATTTTTATTTTTTAAACTGATTAAATTGGATAAATTACTAATGCGATTACCGTACCTGGGTACCTATTTAGTATTTACCACGGATTAACCAGCAATGTAGTCACTACGTTTTCAGTAACCACTATTTTATCCGTGTTATCTATACCTACGGTCAATTTTTTTATAGTTGTTTTTTATACGATAATGTTTTTACCTCGTATAAAAAGGAACTACTACATGAGTTAATCCTACATATATGTCCACAAATGTTGCCTTACAACCTGTAAATAAACTCGAGTTAATAACATGTAGTTACGGCTGCGACAGTTACGCAGTACGAGTGTGCATGCACCAGCGCAGAGTACTAGGATAGGGAATAATGACTTGTGTGTAAAAATAGTGGTCGTAAACATGCAGTAGACGTACTCGAGCCTGGATCCTCATACACGTGGATGGCGTGACCTTAGCGCTGGGACAACGCACTTAGTTTTTATCTGGCTTATTATTTTACAATAATAGCGCCCCAAATTATTGTGATACGTACGAATGATCTTAAGCTATTCGCTTTTATTTGTAACAAGAACATATGTGATAGCCTAGTGAAATAATTTGGATATCAGATCAGTTTTAGGGCATTTTTTAAAATAACATTGAAGTAGCATACATTCCACCTGATGGTAAGTGGTTAACTGCCGCCCATGGATACGTATAATCCACCCAAGTGAGGTTACAACAAGAGAGGACTAAGTTAGGACGCCTCGGTTAAGTATGTCTCTCTGACCACACCCTTCAGACCAGAACACAGCAGCAAGAACACTGCTGTTACGAGAAATAGGTGTGACTCCGCCTCCGGAGTCGGACCGTAAAAAATTCTTCCACCTTTAAAATAAAACTCGTAGCAGTTACTATAAAATCAATTGTGCGTTACATAAATATAATGAACTTACTTTTTAACTAAAAAAATATCTTATATTATAACTTCGACGTTCAGCAATAATCAAACCTATGATTACGCTCTACAAACTGGTGACTCTACATTATATTTATATAAGTAGATAATTTCGTTAATTCCGAAACCTCATTTCAATAATTCGGTACAGCTTTGTGACTTGAATACGGTATCTAATTCCATTCGAGGTATTGATAAAGTATAGGAAATAAATATGTGTAATTTTAAATAATTGTCATGACATCTTTCTACATAAATTAGACCATTCATCTGTGAATAATAATAAGATAACAGAGCCGAGGGAAGATAATAAGGAAGATTGCGAATAAAATAAAGTACGTTTAATTGTTACTGCAAAATATAAAGCGAAGGTGGATTACAATTTTAAAAATAAAATCAAAACTTAACTTTACTCATATCTTTGTTTCCAATTTCATTCATAAGTTTGCTTACGAGTAGTCTGTGTATACTTAATAAAAGGTACACGTAAAAGTTTACTGAAACAAAAATAAAAATAAGGAAGAAAGAGGGAAATTTCAGAATGGCATAAGCAGTACCATTGTACATTGTTCTATCAACACCATGTGCCACTACTTTCTTGTGTACAATAATGGTTAAATAAAGAAATATTAAAAAAACCAAGGATTACATCTTATTTGTAAAAAACAATTTAACACTGCAACGCACTTGCATTGTCTACCAGCGGATTTATGCATTGTTGCCTATTACGTTTCCCACATTACAAACGTAAAAAGCACTACTTATTGAGAACAACCTTCTTTTCTGACGTCGGTTATACACAACCGTTAACAATAGCTATTATTATGTGCATTGACACATACTTTTCAATTAAGAATGAATATAACTAGTAATAAAATAGATTACGCGTTTGACTAACGTTTCCCCAATCATTGTGTTACGTAGGCTGTAAAACTGCACTTTCTGCTAAATCTTGACCCCAATATTCAGTGATATTGATGTGTCTCACTCTCTTCGTTTGAATGCTTGTAGTGTCATATTGTCCGTCGTCAGTACTGTAGTATGCCCCTGCAGTAAATCGGTCACATGTGAGATGCGTGCGCCGGCTCCGCGCCTCGCCTATACACCGGCCACCGGCATGGCTACTCGGCTACTCGGCCCAGTGCGTGTGCACTCGATTGGATAATTACATGAATCTCTTGACTCGATCTGCAGCCTTGCTACTTATTGCCTTAGTCAACACAATACTGTGCGCGGACAGAATATTGTCGATATTATCGTTTCGAAGAATTTAACGTAAAAAATTAGGCGTTACGTTTGTTTTTACTGAAGGTTACCCGTAGAATTATCTTTAAGAAAGGTATTCCTTCATTATTATGTATGATGTAATGTAATACGTTATGAATTTGTCATTATTACACGGAAGTGGACATTTTTGGAAATGTAAATTGAAACCAGCAGTTAATAGAGAAAAAAAAATATAAATAGTATAGTATATATAATATTTAACTTGTTGTTAAATCGTGTCTCTACAATTGTTTACGTTATATAGATACACGTTTTTGCTTTGTCTTAAAAATACATAGATATACATAAATCGCTGTAGATTTATTTATCAATTTCAGTGATATTAACGTGATTTTATATAAATATATTTTCTACTAGACGTGATTATGATATCAACATACAATATATGATTTGAATATAAGTAGTTACATATCTCTAATCGAAAAGTGTGCTGGTATGTACATTTTATACATTAACGAATGAATACAAATATTATATCCTACAACAAATGTTTTAAAATAATTTAAAATATAGGTACAACTATTTAGGAAGGTTTCTGTGCGTTGATATATATCACTAGCCACTGCTTTGCCCGCTTGATAATTGGTATGTTACAAAGTTTAGTCACAGATCATTTTAAATAAATTATAACAATATACATGAATGTTTAGTGAAACTTAAAACAATACATGAGTGAAAACCGTGTGCACAAACGCACAGACAAACAGAAAAAACGGATAAAAAGATAAAATTCAAATAATTTTTTTTGGATTCTATTCTTTAAATAAAGACCCCTAAAATGAATTTCTTTTAGATATCATTAATGTACAGACAGTAATCATTTACAGATTAATTTTATGTGTAGGTTTTACTACTGCCCTCTGTTTTGATTTTATTCGAGTAATTTGATATTTATGTTATATTAAATTTAACAAAATCTTTATAAATTGTAGCACATGTGTGATTTTGACGTATAAGCTATATTACTGTTAAGTTTCATCTAAAGTTAGTTTTTGCGTGAAAGAGTAACAAACGTCCATACAGACTTTTATAATGTGTATTGTATTAAATTATCAAAAATTGCGATATGCTGAGCCATTTAAATCGTTCACGTCGATTAAATCTTACACATGTAAGGGAAAGATAGGAGAATAATTTCTAATAATATCAAAGATCAATGATGTGAAGGTGAAATTAGTTTGATAAGGGTAATTATGCAAGAGAGACCCGGCGGACTCTTCTAATATAAAATATGTCAAAGTTTGTACATTTTCTGTAGAATGCATGTAATATTATCGTGCAAGTGATTCGACTGAGATTTCAGATTATTACATGAATTACTAAAACCTAGGATATTTCTATGTATATATATATATATATGTCCTATATGATATATATAGGAGCTATATAGGAGAAGTCGGATTTCGATCGGTCATAGTATTATATAAAAGTCATAGTGTTACATAAAATCATGAACCCCAAGCAACTGAAGCTGTTTGAAGAAGATGGTATTATGTTAGAAGACGTAAGAGAGCTGCGTTAGAAGATGTTAGTAAAGTCCTTACATGAACTGAGAATGAGAGCATGGTAACTCCAACATTAGCTGCTGTAGAACTTTGTACCAATGAAATAACACATGCGATTGTTATGATTTTTCGTCTAAAATACTTAAATGAGACAAATGTTCCACATTTCAAAAATTACTGTTATACATGCTATAAGTTGAAGATAGAGATCACTCGTAGAACTTATTTCGTATTAATCACTCAGGTCTGTTTCACCTCTTTCGTCGTTTCAACCTTCGCATTTAATTTCTTAGCACCTCAATTTGAAAGTATACGTGAAATGTGTGTGGTTCTTAGGTGTAATACTCAATTATTCGTAAATTTGTAGCAGACTATGCTTATTATTTCTCTACGACAAAATGCAAGATAACCGATCAACAGTCAAATTGAGTTGACTCGAACTATAACGCTGAAGGCGAGGCAATGGACGGGCCACAAGGTCATGTTGGTAGTGGCGATCACATTAAGGCAAAAAATAGCAGGCCTCAGACAAAATGGAATAATGACCTGTAGTCAAAGGATATCTAGATTGCAATTACAATAGTGTTCGTCAGGAAAGACTACGTTGAGCAGCGCATCTAAAGGTTTAACTAAGTTTAAGTATAACTTTTAACTTTAACAAAAAATAAGGCTACACACAACTCAGTATTTAATTGGTCAATGAACAATCAATTGTCCCCTGTATTTCTACCCTTAGGGTTGTTTTTTTTTTCAATTTTACCAACATAATCCAATAATAAAACCAAGGTAGAATCAGTAAGAGAATACGCAATCATCTTATACCGTATACCATAGAATACTCCTATTTTTCTTCCCTTAGGGTTAGGTTAGGTTAGGTTAAAATTATGGGACCAACTTCGGAGTATACCCAATCCATTAAAAAAAGAATTATCAAAATTAGTGTACTCTGTAAATAGTTATGTTTGATCTAACATAAAAAAATTGAAACGTGAATTGAACGTACTCCGTTTTTTTCGTCGGTTAAAACTCAAGTCCACGTAAGCAAGATCGCGGGTGGAAGCTAGTTTGAGGATAAAGTTTCAACTTGACGCTTCTTAGCAACAAGACACGGTAGTACAATCGAAGGCAGACGATAGGTAACGACACAGATAATTCAAGAGTTTGTGGGGTCAAGTGTATCGTCGGCTCTCCCAATTGACGTTTTGCGACGCCGGTCAGTGGCTTTCGTTAGACAGCCGCGACCTAACCACTAAAATAGGTATAATCTACAGACACCTTG
>DWNJ01002436.1:0-10537 GCA_018250275.1 Udranomia eurus
TTATCAGTGTCCAGAAATACTAGAACGAGATATTTATACTGTTGGATCTGATGAAATAGATGCATGAAGACATAATAATGTATTACTTGGCTATTTTATCAGGGATAAAACAGATAAAGAAAAAAATAGAGTCTCTGGTGTTCTAATCTGTGAAGTTACAGATCATGAGAAAGCAACATTCAACTGCGTATACATCTGATAGGTTACATACAACACAGTATGAGATTTGGCACAAAAGTTTCATATATTATTTAAGGCGAGCTTTCCATCTCCTTAACTACGCATTATATTTAAAATATAAACTATACATGTTTATATGAACGAGTCAAGAACCTGCACGCCTAAAACTACTGGTTGTGGTGGTTACTGTTTAATTAAAAAAAACACATGCACCTTAACAATTTGCTCATAACAGCGAAAAAATGAAACAAATTAAAAATTACGAGACACGAAGTAAACAGATTGTTAACCTACATTTTTCCTAACATTTAAAAAGAGCCACTCGTGTAAGAAACATGAATTTAACTGGCAACACTGGTAATTAGTGTTGTCAGCTCGCTTTGTTCCTCAGTGACAATTAAACCTTGTGACTGGCGCATCGCTCTTAATTATATTCTCGTCTAAAAGGTGGCACCGCACTTCCTTTTCACTACAGATTGTGTGGACTCGGGGTGTATTATAATTAACTCCATTTGTTGTATTACATTTTAAGTTGCGTTACATTTGTCTGTTTTAAGACCCTTGCAAGTTTTAGTAATTTTTTATCATCAGCCTTCACTTTTTTGAATTAAGAAAATATCATATAACAGTTGTTGTTAGTCTATGTTAGTTATTTTATTTCCAAGTAATCATTCTGAAGGTGGTAGAACATTTAACGGTTAGCTACTTCTGCTTTATAACAGCAGAGTTCTTGCTGCTGTGTACTAGTTTGAAGGGTGTGGTCAGGGAGACATACTTGACCAAGGCGCTCCAACTTAGTCTTCAGGGGTAGCACTAATTGGTAGCGCATTTGTGGTCGTCGTAAGGAAGAATTTCGATCCTGCCTTAGGTTAATTACATATGTCCATTGGCCGCAGTTACCACTTACCATTAAGTGGATAAGTGGAGCATGCTCGTTTGCTACCTCCTATCATATTTTGAAGCAGAAAGTACTCAGATTTACCAAAAATTTGGTAGGTACCTACTTACAAACTAAAAATATATGTAAGTTGGTAAAATCCCCTATTTCACTTTCAAAAATATTTTCTGTGTAGCAGTAAATTGCCTAGAAACTTGAGTCCAGATAGTGTGCTTGTTAAAGAAACATTAAGCTATCTATGAGCTGACATATCAGATGCATGTGCTATCTAAATTAGTTGTTAACAACTTCTTCACGCAACTCCACGTATTTACGTATGTTTCTTGTCCGCGATGTTGCCTAGATTACCTGACGCGAATTTATTATATATGGTGATACCTTCAACGTTTACTTGTACTTCTTGTGCCTGTATTCGTTTTACTCATAGAGAAGAATATAAACAGAATTGCAATGTGGACGGAACAGACGTGCCACATGTGGAAGACGCATGATATGCACAATCTCATATCAGACTCTGGGTGATCTCGCAGTAAACATCTAACAAATAACATTTTAATTTTAATAAAATTGCCTTCCTTCGCAACTATTAAGTATTAAAATGTTTACACATGTGAAATTATGTTTAAGTAATAGAACAGACATCTTTTGTTTTTTTATATACACCGCCGCTTCTGTCGAGCTATAACTGCCCAAAGGTTGACTGGCAAAGAATGCTTTTAGCGTTAAGTCCACCTTTGTTCCAATACTGGATGTATGGTGCATAAAGTGTAAATAAATAAATAAATAAAAGAGGGATGAGAGAACACTAGTTAAATTGGTCTCGGAAGAAAGCATGTCTAACTGCCTAGTTGTATAAATAATAAAAAGCCATTTTTAGTTTGTCGTTAACCCACTCTTAGTGGGATAAGTCTTTGCGGATGAGCGGTAAACACATATAGACGTGTAGACTCACGACACAGCCGTGATGCCGGTCTAAAAACTGAGGAGACTTAATTAAGATCTCAAACGACGCCAATTTACAAGGAACCCCGTACGTGCCCGCAGACTTCAGATGCTATTAGAACAGGTCCCGATGCTAATAAGGCACGAGATGTGGGAACGCAGATGAATGTGATGGCATTTTGTTTTTAATTGTCATTTGGATCTGAATAGCCTATCTCATTAAATGTATTCAACGTACACATACTAGAATTACTTCTTCTAAATTCTGCAAGCGATACAGTATTTGAAATTATTACTAATAAGCTTATTATTATTGACGAAGTACGTAGCGAAGTTAACTCTGAAAGCTATTTTAATCAATTTCTTCAGCTAACAAGCGAAGATTTAATATTTAGCTTCAACAAGAATATTTTATGTGCACGCTGGTTTAGGTAATTTTGGAACTTCCACAGCTATAATTGCCAGCACGTGGTTCGATTTGAATTCTGAATCTGATTTCGGTACGTGAGTGCATATCATTGTAATTAAAATTGGGGCACGTGCCTGAACAAGTTTCCAAACTGGAATTCCGAATACATGAGGTTTTGCATAACGAGATTTTGAGGGCTGAACTTGGCTAGTTCGATGATAGCAAGTTTGCTCCGCGGAATATGGAGATTTGATAGGAGGTATCACAAAACCTACAAGTTGTGTTATAAATAAAGCGAAATGCTACGAAAGTGTTATTAATAGTTCTCTAGTAAAGCGAAGTTTCTTCATGAAATTAAAAACTTATAAGAAGTTGATGTTAATTACTTCTATAAATAACCGTACTGTGAAAGTTAGCCGTTTCTGAGAAAGTTTCTGTTTGCATCAGAGAACATACAGAAACAAATTACAAGAGACACATATCTAAGTTTTCTTAAAATTAAAATCATATTCTAACGGAATATTTAAAGACTCATTTCTAATTGGTGCGGCCGTTAATGAGACTATTTTAAAAATGTGGAGTCTAGTCGCATTCCTAATCCATGGTCTCTGTATTTATGTTGTCAATAAAACTGAGCGCGATGCGCGGGGAGTCTCCAGACATAAACATGAATGAAAATAGTCTTGGGACAACTTCAGTTTTTATGCCAACCGCCTGACACGTTAGCGGCTTAATGATCCCGTGGAAAAGGCAGCCACGCATTTATACTGAACCTGTATCAAAATAAAAGACGTTGGACTAAATATAGTGTAGAAAGCATCGTCACTTTCTCAAAAAATATAATCAAAGATGATGTTAAACTGGTAAGAATAATTATGAAATTTTGTTACACAGGTATGTTATACAAAAACAGTAAAAGTGCACATACATTAACAAAATCACTGAATGACGTGAGCTATAACATGGCGAGCATTTGTCTTTGTTTTGTGCAAGATATACATGTACATTGCAAATATACATAAAGTTAAAATGCAAATGAAGATTATATTTTACAAGTTCTGCTAAAATTTCGTAAACTTGGATAAAGTTGTCGTTTCAAATCCGAGACAAACAACGAACACATCATAATAACCGGCAAAAACATAAAAATAATGCACGTCATTTTACCTCCGCAGACGGTCTAAAAACGACACTCAAAAGAAAAGAGCGCATATAAAATAATGGCGTAATAAAGCTCGGAAAAGGAAATTTACAATCACTCTCCCACCGAATAAACTGCGAACATGTTAACAAGGTAACAAACGCTGAAATAAAATGTACAGAAGCGCTTCACATATTTATAGACGAAGAGATGGAAATTGGCGCCTGCGGCTATATTTTAGCTCTCCTTTAATTTATTGTGCACTTCAAACTGGGTAAGTAAATTGGTTGCAGCGTTTAATTCTCATAATTGGCAACGGTCGATGGGACCGACAAATTGGTAGCCGACTGATCGGCTGTTTTGAGGGTGAGTTGAAGAGTCGTTTGATTAATACGTGGGTGTAATGCTGTTTTTTTTTCTAAAAGTCATACTTTTTGCAATACTCTTTACAGGCGACACAGTAATTGCTGCGTAAAAAACGAGTACAGATACATGGAATCGGGTAGACATTTTGATTATTATATTTATAGGAGACAAGAAAACTGTCTAATTAGCTTAAGTTCAAATACAATAAATATGCTGCCACCCAGAAGCTCGACAAATCAACTTTCGCGTAGATAATTTATTTCATACAAACGCAGACAGCAAGACAAGTGACAAAATAATGAAATAAACAATCGTCGTCTTTGATCGTGACATGAATGACAAAACTCACGACAAATGCTTTTGTGGGATCCCAAGTCTAATAACATGTAATAAGAGAATTTAGAATGGATGTAACCTCGAAATGTTACTGTTCTAGACCGTGCAAATGCCGCGCTTGAATTTGAGAGGTAAAATAAAAAGATTTTTTTTGTCTAAAATAATATTACCTGCGCGAGCACGTACTCGAATTACTGTTTCGTCTGAAATGTTTTATTTTTAATAGTAATTAGGTTTTAACAGTGTTTGGTTGGTTGTCAACTCGGATTAAGTTGACAACCAACCAACATAATTTTTACAAATTTATTTGATGTTAGTAAAGTGATTGTAGGTTAATTGTTTTTAAGTTAATTGTAGATCTTTATGACTACAGTAGTAGGTTATAACCTACTTCAAATTAACTTCAAAACAATTAGCCAATCATAGCCGTATACCGTATAGTATGCGCCCATTTCCCATAATTGAAATTTGTTGATAAAAGTTGTAACAAATCTTAGTACTCGTATAATAATAATCCGTATTTTAAACTATAAAATAAAAATATCCTCATTTAATTGATGATCAAATTTCAAATACATTTTAGCTTATTATAAGTATATTTTCTTATGATTCCTGAAGTTTAATGACATAAAACGACGGTCACTATCGTTCTATTAGTAGGTTCCGTGTTTCAATATTCTCCATATTTATTGCTTCATCAAAGGGAAGTCGGATAAACATTGGTTTATGAGCAGACCTATTTTAATCAATTCCTCTCTAGTAATTTGAATTTAAAGCGTACCCGAGAATATCTTATGCTTCGGCTGTATAATGACTTTATAAAGTTAGTTTGATTATTTATCATGTTTACGTCATCACTGTCACAAATAAGTTTATGTATAGATCTTTCAGTCTAAAAATGCACTCCCCTCCACTAAACAAAATTGTTTGAATGTGTGAAAACGTATTTCTATATAGATATAGAGATTTTTTTATAACATTGAAATAGCAAATGAGCATGCAGTGCACCTGATGGTAAGTGCTCACTGCCGCTCATGGACATCTGTAATCAACCCAAGACAGGATCGAAGTTCTTTCTTAGGTCGACCACAGATGCGTTGCTACCTCTGAGGACAAGTACAATTAGTTCTTATGCAGACTCTTTAAAACAGTTTTATTGATAGACACAGAGATTGATATAATATTATTTTTTAAATTCTATAACGCTGGAATTACTGCCCACTATATATCAGCCAACTATTGCGTTAAGTAATATCTACTTTATCTGTGTGTCAATACCGAAGTTAATAAGTCGACAGATTACATTTAAATCGGTTGTTATAATCATAATATGTTTTTTCTTCAACGCAATTAAAATTGCCATTCGCTTTTTGCATAACTTCGGGTAGTTATGGAAAAAATCAAATAGCCACTTTTTAACTCAAAAACGATTGATATGATAGCGGAAATAATCGATCGCGTTTAAAAATGGAACGAACATCACTTTTTATTTCGTTTTATTACTAAGGAATACCAACATGGGCACGAGAAAAAAAGTGACTTTTTTCGACAGTTCAAAGCCCGTTTTGAATTGCGACATCAACCACATCGCCTGTTAAAAATGTTACAGATTTTCAACGCACGTACGTTCACTAAATATCGTGATAGCGATCGTGATTTTAACTTCGATAAAAAGTGAGATTTTTAACAATGGTAGCGTTTATTTGTATAGAGGTGCAAAGGAGATAGGAGATACAATATTACAACGTGGGACTGAGTAGGATGATATATCGAGTTTTATGGGTATTCATTTGGAACAGCTTGGACAGTGAATTTTTATCTAGTGTTGATTTTAGGGACATTTTGAGGACAGAGTGGGGAATAATTGATTTTTATTTTTTATTTACAATGTAAACACATTAATATACAAAAGTAAAAAGCAAACGTAAACGTAACTAAAATAAGTTTATCTGACTTCTTTCCAAAACTGTACCTTGCATGAAACATCAATTTCTTTACAACCAATTGTGGTTTATGTATTTAGAACACACACGTTTACTTCTCGCTTGTTTTGAAAAAAGAACTAACATTCTCACAAATAGAAGTTAGATTGACTGCGCAAGCAAAAACGCAATGCGATAAAAACGAAGCAGTTAGTAACAAAGTAACGAGAGACCTTTAACAAAACGACTATCAGATCGAGAACGTCCATCAACATACCTCGAGCATCAAACGTTAAGCGCAACTTTTTCCTGAAGTATCGCGGATCGTAAATCTTGGGAGTTTTTCCCGAGGTCGCTCGGATTGAGGAAAGCTGGGACCGTTTGAATAAGGCTGCACCTGATACAGAGAAGGGAACGTCAGAGATTACACCATTAATATTGCTGGGGAAAGCTGAATTCAAAAGCGTTGCAGTCCTGATTTAACTAAATAGATTTGCAAATTGTTATTCAAATGAAACATCAAAGCAGTGAGTGCTACGACTAGTTTTGTCACAAAAGCCGCAGTTCTGTGATCAGATCTTACAACCTTTTATGATCCGCCACGGAAGTGTCTCAAGACTGAAATTGGCAAGCATTTACGTCCTAAAGGATGCGGTAAGAGACACTCAATTGGATTTGTGAAGTTAATTCTTGATGGTTAAAAAAAACGCATTTTCAAATAACCTAAGATCTGCTATTGGTCTTGTCTGGACCGAATATGAACTGTTTTGATACCTTGCTGTTCAAAACAACGAAACTATACGAAGTCGATATTTCGAAACGACAAAACAGTCATAGCAATTTAGGCAACTTGAATTTAGGAGCTAGCATTAACAGAAAGCATTAAAAAGGAACAAAACTTGAATAGCGCATTCGCATTTCAAAGTTGCAAACAAATAAGGCCAAAAACAAAACCGGGTCAGGCAGAATTAAAAACGCTGCAAACCGTACCTACTCTACGGTAATCAAGAGTTCGGAACATTCGTTCGTTAGTCCTCAACAGGTCATCAATCGTGGAGTTATTCGGACGGATCCGATTTTTGTCTCCGAAAAAAAAATATCTTTGTTCTTGCTACCATCGTCGTGGCAATTACCGTGCCATTTGTCACCGCTCGTCTATCCTGGCCCTGATTGATCAGGATTGATTGATTAGTTCTTTTGTTTGGCTTCCTCGCGAATTTCTGGTGTCGGAGAAGCGAGATGTAGACGGTTGAGATTCGGTTGGAATGTTCGCAACTATGATTTCGTTTAATTCATTATCATGGTAAGTTCGTTATTTATTAAACGATACCTCGAATAATCTGTGAGTGTCTTCTTCACGTATAATTGAAAAGCCATGGGTTGTATTAAGTTATCTATATATTAACCTATTTAATTTTTTTATTAGTACACGTATCCCTTTACATCATCACGGAACATTCTATTGGCCTAAAAATAACATAATTATGATATGTATATCACATTTGCCATCAATGTCCATAACTATTTAGATTCCGGTTCCGATAGTTTTCTTTGACAGAAATATTTTTTCATCAGTTTTTTTCGGACTTGTAAACGATATTCATTTTTGCAGCGCTGTAACATCGCGACCATGACCGACTTCTGATAGGGCTTCGGTCGAGTTAGGGATAGATTACTGAGAACATAAGTCAAATTACTTATCACAAATGACAATATACTCTACTGTATATTAACCATTTATTGTACATACATTTGTACAAATCAACTAATAGCTACGGTAATTCAACATGTAAACACTTTATAAAAGAAACACAACGTAAAAACATTTCTACGGCAATAAACTCGGAAGTTTTCTGAATTTCCTGTACCCACATAAAACTAACGAAACTTTGGTTTTGCTAACTGAAAACAAAGTTTGTAATTGCTTACAGTGGAACTGAAGCTCAGAACTGAACGTTTAGTGCATCGGAACTGCGTTTTATGATGACGCTGATTATGTTTTAAAAACTTCCAAACATAATATGTAATTGAATATCTTAAGGAGCCCAAACACCACTAGTCTGAAGCAGAAATAGGTAAACCAACATTGTCATTCAGTATGTCAACAGTTAATCGTTAAAGTTTCCAAATTGTAAAGCCAATAAAATTACAGGAAGTTCGAGTACTTTTACAAAGCTGTCAAGATTATCTACAAGTAAATACATCATTAGAACGACCAGGACAAAAAATTAAGCGTCATAATCAACCTCAGTGTCATCAGAGTCATATAAAACTCCACTATTTGTATACTTACTTTTTTCTCTTTCCTTCGCGTTCAGGCGTTAATACCAAAGGCCATTTACTTTAACACTTCCTGAACATAATTACTTTTTGATTGTAGTTCACGCAATACGCTGACATTCTGTTTAAATATTAACTTTATGAAAATGTCATCATAACGATCTCTGACAACTCAATCAACGCAGTTACAATTATTTCAGAGTACCTTCGCAAGTACTCTGCCTACTTCATCATATTGTAATAAGTTATCGTTTTATGTAAAATTTTATATTCATGCTACTCTCTGATTGATTATCTTAATATAAACAGGTGTATAAAAGGTTCCAATTCATGCTTTAAACGAGAACACAGCAGCACGAACATTGCTGTTATTAAGCAGAAATATTTGTGACGGTGGTGCCTCCGGAGTTAACCCACAATGTTCTAGAGCCTTCTAACAACTTCCGGTGTGAACGAATGTAAAAAAGACAAAGTAAAAATTATGACTTCGTTTATGGGTCCGTTAAACAAAATTTGCGGTAAATTTTGTCCTGTCACTTCTAATTCACGGTTCGCTAAAGATAACCTTTTCACAATCCGCAAACAGCGAAAACGAATTCACAACAAAGCCCTTATACCCCGCCAAATCCAGCGATAGGTATCTCGAAACGGAGGTTAATTTAAATCCTCGCGTTTGTTAGCTTTGGCCACTTGTCTTACCATAAGCATACAGACTATATGTTTCATAATATTCAACTTCTATATTTTCGTTAGGATTTCATATGGTTCGGTTGGCATATAAATTAAATCAATGAAGTATTATATTAAATTATCTATTATATTAAATTGTATATTATTTAATTCGTACTGTACCTACTTTTCATTTACTTCTTAAAAAATCTGTTACTTTGACAGAAAAATTGTCACCTTTTATTATCGTTCTTATTCCATTCTCGCTATACTCTCTTGTTAACTCGCCGATAGTCAGACAAGGGGCTACGAGTAATTGGATTTGGACGTCCCAGTTGACAGTTCATTTCGTTGTTTCATCCCCTCAATATATTTCGTTAAGATTATGAAAGATATTATGCCTTAAGACGTCCCCCAACTAATTTGGATGAGGGCCAATTACAGAAAGGACGGATTTTTACTTTTTCGCTCCCGCTCAACGAAGTTCGCTGCAACGCAATTTTTGAAGTAGATTTATGACGTAATTTGCTAAAAGGCGGACAGTTTTGACAGAGCTAGTGTGAGCTAGTGGATAAAGAAATTATTTTTAACTCGCATTGCAGTTCTAAACTACTAACTAGGAATAAAATGCGCTATTTTTGGAAGTTTATATTTTGACAAAATAAATTGCCTTCGTATTATGTAATGTCACATAGTTTTCATTTTTGGGTGAATGTGGAACAGGTCTGTACAGTTCACCGTTTTCACACTACTTGTTCTTTATTAGTATTTTTGCGTATTTAGTAGTATTTGCGTTGCTGTGTTATGGTTTTTGGTAGTTAAAAAGTAGTTATTACTTACTAATATGAATAATTCCGAATAATACATAATTACCAGAGGATGGAACTCTCTAACCTCTAGCAACCACACCCATCAACAGATCTCAAGTACGAAATAATGTACTCTACATTTGTTTACTGCTTTTATTTTAAAAATAACTTCATACAAATAGTCAAAACTACGGCACAAATAACGTGGACCGACGCCGACACATCGATACGTAATGCAGGTGCGAATTCTCGATATTTTTAAAGGCTCTCCTCTGTCGCTTCGTAAAGAAATTCCTTTTAGCCTTTTAGAAAATAGCGCACCGACTGCAGCTATTTTGCGATCCGAGAAGCCGGTAGTCGACGCTTCGAATAAAGTCGCTTCGCACGGTCCGACTTACAAACGACGTGCTTCGATCGTGCGAAGTTGCTTTAGCTGATATTTTGTTGGTTACATAATTTTAGTAGTTGATGGTTGTAGAACAGTTTGTGGTTCTACTCCAGATCGCCGTTTCTGAGATTAGCGTGCACAAATGCACAGACAAACCGACAAACAGACAAAAATTATATTCTTTAAATAAAGACTAA
>DWNJ01002437.1:0-10537 GCA_018250275.1 Udranomia eurus
AGATATCTAAATTAGCAGTAGGGGGGGCGTTTCTAAGTCCTTGTATTTCCCACATGATAATTCACAATCATCGTCACTGTTTACAAATGAGTATATATTTCTTGAACCTACATTGTATTGATACTTTGATAAAGTAAGAACGCCTAGCCTTTACCTATATGTCGTAGAAACTGATGCGATATCAGTATTTCGTATTCAATTATTTACTTTTTGAGAAATAATATATACTTTGCTTCCAATCTTTCTGTAGTTTTAGCTTCCGCACAAAAAATACACAGTTAATATAATAAGCAACGCAGACGAACTTGCGGATATCAGCTAGTTATACTTAGATATAAATCTAGCTTAGATAGTGCTGGTTGACATTGCTACTTGAGTATAGATACTTCAGATGCCGCATCTGTCGTGCCGTGTCCGCATTAGGGGTTTCCCTCATTTGTCAACATAAATTCGGTCGGTACCTACGCTGCGTAGAATCGATAAAGCGTGTAGCTCGACGACTGTGGTTCTTAAACGATCAATTATTTATGGCTTATTTGCATGTTCCACGTAGCAAATGAGCATGCAGTCCACCTGATGGTGAGTGCTCACTGCCACCCATGGACGTCGGTAATCAACCCAAGACAGGATAGAAGTTCTTTCTTCCCTGACTACAACCAGACCACAGCAGCAAGAACATTGTTGGTATAAAACATAAATAGGTGTGGTCCGGACACGAACAACGAAATGTTCTGCCACCATCATATGCATCTGCATAATAGTACCATGACCGATAAAGACCGAGACAGAGGCCTGTGCCAAGTTTCGTACTGAAAGGACATTTTTAATCAGTGTAATGCACATTTCCTCGAAAGTGGTGAGCGTTTCGGACAATACACTTGTATACGGGAATGGTATTAAATCCCGGCGGGTAACATGTTTCAATACGCGCACAAAGGACGCAATCCCGCTAAGATGCCGTGCGACGACAATATGCGGGATGCTGCGTTGACGTAGCTTACTCAGGGTTGCTACTTTGGGTATAGGGTTGCGGCGAACGTTGTATTTGACTTTTGCTTAGTAATATTTGGTAAAGCGGATTACGTTATCTGTATATAGTGGATAACGTAGATTTGCCAAAATTACTGACACGTGATGAACAGGGTATTTTCAGGCAGGAGAAATAATTTCTACTAATCCGGCGTTTCACCACGAAATGTGCTTATTACTTCTTCCAATGTGTTTCGGTTTAAACATTCCGTATCATGGTGATGCACAAAGCATGTAATCGCGCTATGTGCACAGTTCTGTCGTAAAATGCGGTCACATGTTACGAGCGTATCTACAAAGGAATAACCCTTTCTTTTTCGCACTTTTGCTATCCAAAGTTTGTCTTGAAGAAATTCTAGTGAATCTATTTAATAAGATTGATCGGCCATCGACTATTCTACATTATTACTACTACGATTTTTTTTATGTGGTGTAGTACATAGAAGTTCGTTTCATTAGTTCGTCCAAAAATTATGTAGTCCAAATGTGTATTCTATTATACTGACACAGTATATGTAATTAAATTTATGTTTTAAAACTCTAGAAAACATTGGAACTTTTTTACTTAATAACCAATCAAATATGGCAAATGCTAGAATAATAATAATAAACGCTTCACACTTATAGTCCCACACTACGTTTCCCTGCGTTGTGGGTGCCATGAACAATATACAGACGCCCCGATCGAGAATAGAGATTTAAACTCATCATTAAAATGTCTGTCTCGCTGGAAATCGAAAGGAACCTTCGAACGTTTTTTTTTAATTAAATAAGGTAGCAAACGAGCATGCAGTCCACCCGATGTCGTGATGGTAAACGGCCACTGTCAGCCATGGACATCTGTAATCAACTCAAGATAGAATCGAAGGTCTTAGGTCGACTACAAAGGTGTTGTTACCCCTGGGGACAAAGTTGGAAAGTGGTGGCTCCAGAGTCGAACCGTAAGAGGTCCCTCTTTAAAAACACTTTTTAAGTCCGCCATTGACCATTACTATATAAGTTTTCGTTCGTACGGATCTTTGCGAAGAAATTTTCCACATACGTCCCTCGTGTGCTTATATATACTGCATTTCAAAGTAATACTATTATTTTTCTATCACCGCCTAAAATAATTCGATATAACGAAGGATCTATCGGTTCCCCAAGTCATATTCCATCTGAGACTAAAGATTGCCTAGACTCCCTGGGGCAAACAATTTGTTCTCGTAATCCCTAATAAGATTTTATATCCCAACGCCAACAAAGGAATAGTATAGATGTTCCAGTCTAAAAATGCCCGCCCCTCTAAAGTGTTTACCTACACATGCAACTTTTTTATAAACCAATAATATTACCATTTTTTTTGACCATCCAGTGGAGACCAATAAGTTGACAAGTCCAGTACAATACGTGCTGAACATGACGGACCGCCCTATTAGTTGACCAACGAGAGCACGGTCGAGTTTGAGTTTAAAAAAAATATCCTACACATACTAGTAAAGAGTACATAAATATACGCTTTCACTCATTAAAATATTTTTTTTTTGTGGAGGGGCATGCATTTTTAAACTGGAAGACCTTTACTAATTTAGTTTGTTTCTGTATCTATTTAATATAGTTTTACTTATAGACGTCTCGACATTTCCGCCAGCACGTATAGGAGTAGCGTCGTGAACTATGCTCGCAAGTCTTGCCTAGTTGTGGGAAGAGCCCGTGCCCAGAAGTGGGGCATAAAATAATTGCGGAATAGGTTATCGTGCATCGTGCGTCATCATATTAACCAATACGTTAATATATACGCACGATGTCATTTTGTTAAATATTTCCTTTTATTTTTAGGAATTAGTTCAGTTGTGTAGTAAAAAAAATAGAACCGGTTTTTATATGGTATGTAGTAATAGTGGATGATATGTTTACCGGTGTGAAGAGTAGGCAAGCATAGATAAATGAATATTATCTCGTTGAAACACCAACACTTATTACCTCATACGCCAATGCATAGGTACTAATAATGTTGACTTTGTTTAAATACTGCAGGTAACATACAAAATACACGACTGAAAGTAATAATTCACTGTTGCCAAGAAATATTTTTGTATTCACTTGAATAGCTTGATACTGAGAATCGCTTTTGAAACAAAAAGAGCGAGTTTTCCTCAGAGTGTTGTTTAATCTTAAATTTTTCTTAAATTATGCTCAATTACGGCATAATATAGATTACCCGAAGAGAATAAGTACATTTTAACAAAAAAAATAAACCGTCGATAAGACTACATAGCATTAAAATCAGTGAGCGAAAAATCAATCATCCATCATTTTCGTTCAAAAATGTTATAGAACTAAATTCCGAGTATACGCTAACCGTTGAAAGAATAATATAATTATCAAAATTGGTGTACTCTGTAAAAAAAATATGCGTGGTCTAAACTAAAATATATTTATACGTGTCGAATTGTCGAACGTCCAAGACACTGTACTGAACTGAGGATTTTTCCAGATGCAGCGGAAACGCAGTAGACGAAGTGCTGGAATTCCAGGACCGGCTAAAGACCGTCTCCGCTCAGCTGGAGCAGCTCAAACAGCAGCACAGTAACCTCATTACGCAGATACGGAAGTCTTCTGGGTGAGATATCCTATCTTTTTTCTTTAATTCTTAAGGAAACGGATTATTCTGAATTGATTGGAAGGCAGGACATAGGTGTAGGTAACAAACAAACATAAGGTTCTTTATTTTGGTCTGCCTAATGAATCCTATACGTTTACGAGCTGATCGGCACGCGCGAGGAACTAGCATTTCGCTCAAGCGCTCCTTCGGTTAAACGACTCGGATAATCGACGTTTCTAGTATTATCATTACATACGGTTCTCACCGAACCAGGTAAGGAATATCGCACACGTCGTGTATGATATGCGGTTTCTAGGTATTTTGAGTTTGTAATGTGAAGCGTTGCGGTCGTATTTGGATCTAGCAATGGCGCCTAGCATTCGATTCGGATCGGTCGATAAATATTTACCGATGCCTCTCTCGGGATCTCTGTGAACTTCACGTATTTCTTGAAAGGCGGTCGTCAGCGTATTATTTAATTTTAACTTGAAATTAAATATGCTATAATATACGTATGTAAATTTAAATAATATCTCACTAATTAACGTAGGTTAAAGTTTACTCGAAATAATAAGGCATGATATCAATTTTATTCTTTTTCCTCATTGCCAAGTTGACTATCGCCGTAAGTTAATTAATACAATTCAACGCTAAAAAAAGTAAAAAACAAACTTAAAAAAATCTCGTCATTTAAATAAATGTTTGTATGGGGTAGTCTCTGGAACGACTGGTCCGATTCTGGTGGAACTTTCACTAAAAGAGAGGAGTTTACAGGGCAGGACACGACTTATCTTAATATATAAAAAGTTTCGAGTTAAGACTGTCCAGGCCAACCTTAACCTTTCGTTTCCAGATTAAACGGTAATCTAAAAGACATAGACACGAGTGCTCTACTGCTGGAAGCAGGCCATGGACCCACGGAGGAGTATGAGAACCTCAGGCGGAGGATATTCTCCAACACCAAGGAGATATGGTACTACGTCAACCACGAGCTGACCAAGCTTCTCAAGGAGGAGATAAAGCCAGAGAAGATTCAGTCGATTTTGGATGAAGTTGGCGAGAGGAAGAGGTAAGGGTATTTTGGTAATGTTGTTCGTTGGTAGCTGTGCTGAGGTTAAATAATACTCCAATAATTGAATCACACTATAATGTACTGTTACAAATTGGATTTACATTGGCCACTAAGGAAGCGTGTTTACATTGAAGTGGTTGTAACGTGACTGAACGCTGTCTGGTTAACACCCGTATTCATAAACAATACTATGAGTTCTCACAGTGTTCTTGGACGCACAAGGTCCCATAAACCTATTCCTATAGTATGGGATTACTATTGTTCTTAGGACCCTGCTATCAGACCAGCAGAAGCTGCCAGAGCTGGATGGGTACCACGAGTGGCGGCTGGCCGAGGCCTCCAACGTCAGTGACCTCGTGCAGAGGCGGCTGCGGTACTTACAGAATCCAGCGGACTGCAGAGACGCCAGGAAGGTCATTTGCAACTTGAATAAGGTAAGTTTTATAAGGAAAATAAATTAAGTAAACTAAACTAAATAAAACATAAAATCATTTATTTATTTCAGACAAATAAGTAAAATATAGTTCATAACTTTATTGTCAGTTACATTTTCTCTTGATTATTTAAATGTATACCATAAGTTATAAAATTTTATAATAACAAATAAAGCGACTCAAATTAACTTGTTCCGATAATCTAGTTAACAAATTGACTACTTGTTTTCTCCTCAAATTCATTTTAGATAGATCCTAGAGAGACAACGCAAAGTATGTGCTCTCCGAACGAAAAAAAATCTGATCTGGATATAAATAACGGAGTTCTGACGGTAAAAAATATAACCCTATGTATTTTAAAGTTCGTTTAGGTTGGAGAATTACGAAATATGTACAATTATTAACAATAAATTGAGAACCTTTTCCACTGTAAGTCAAGTAAGTAATTATTATTAGTTATCAAAATTACCTAAAATGACTACTGAAATATTAACTAGGGTAATTTATTATGTTAATTAAAGCGCGCAAACAATTACTTTGATATCTGAATTTGAAGTTGCCTTGTTAAAACTGCCTGTAGGTATAGTAGAAAAAATACATTTTAAAAATGTTTAAAAATGAACATTTCGTTGTTTGACTCCGGAGGAATCATCTATTTTTGTCTTTCCAGCACCAGTTTATTTCAGCCGGATTTTTTCTCTTTGTCTACCATAGCCTGAGAAGTAATAGTAATGTATATGACGTTAATTAAGCGTACAAATAAACTTATACCTTAAATTAATAAAAACATTTGATTCTTGATTCTTGGATAACTTTTTCCATCGTTCTTAGAAGTCGCAACACATCTGTGATCCACTTCTATAAGGAATTTGTCTGAGGGAAGACGGACGCAGTTATTGCTGCTGTGCTTTCGTCTGAAGTGTGTGGGAAAAAGGCGTTCCATCTTAGTTTTTTTTTTGTGGTGGTAAGTGGTTACTTCCATCCATGGATATCTGTAATCAACCCAATACAGGATCGAAGTTCTTTCTTTGGTCGACCACAAATGCGTTGCTGAGGACTAAGTTGGAACGCCTCGGTTTAGCATGTCTCCCTGACCACACCGTTCGAACTAGAACACAACAGCAAGAACACTGCTGTTATAAGGCAGATTTAGGTGTGGCGGTGGTGCCATCAGAGTCGAACCGTATAAGGTTCTACCACCTTCGAAGTTCTCAGGGGTAGCAAAGTACTTGTGCTGCCTACCTAAGAAAGAACTTCGTTCCTGTCTTGGGTTGATCTTGGGTGGCATTTACTACTTACCTTCAGGACTGCATGCTCGTTTGCTAATTTAACGTAATAAAAATAGTATTATACACGTCGAATACCTTTCTGCAAACGATCAGTTAAATTGTATTGTACACAAAACACTGCTTATCGGATTTAAGTGTACATAAAACATGATTAATTTATTGGTAATTCCGAATGTACACGGAATTAATACGATTACTGTAATGGCACTTAAGAAATGAATTAGGGATAACAAAACATGGAAAAGCCATCGTATTGTTATGACTAGGGTTACCATCTCGTAAAATTGAAAAGGTGGACCTAAAATGTAATGTAAATCAACTAGTATATGTCATTATTCTTGTTGCTAGTTCAGTGTTGCAGTGTAATCCAATAAAAGAAATCTATTCTATTATATTTAAAAAAATAACTCGTTTCTATATTTCTATTCAGAAGTACAAATGTATATGTGATTGACTTCATATATGGTTAGAATATCCTTATCCATGTCCTATTTAGAATTATAAAGCGGCACTTATTACATGCAGTAAGTACTGTACTGTAAAATATAAAAGCTTGTTATATAATTAATTTTACTGCAAGTTTTACTATCGGACACGACTCTGTAAAAACGATGAAATTATCTTTTTATGAAGGGTATGGTGATCTAAACTGCTTTTACCACCAGATGCGCTGAAATTACTTACTACACTATAAGCTATAATAGTAGTAAAAGTTTTTTATTTAAAGTACATACGATACATAAAAATATCATAACAACTCAATGCTATAAGCATTCTCTGCCAATCAAACTTTAGTATGGTAATCAACGATGACAGTATGCGAAACTATAATATATATAAGCTATATCATGCTACTATTAGGGATGCCATAAGCTTTAAAAACCCAGTTTAGGGCCGGTCCCATCAAAAATGCGGTAGTTGGTTACGCTAGTCGCTAGTCACATGAAATGTTGGAACAACCCAATTTCCCCAATTAGTATTATTAGTTTTTCATCGCGTCGCGTCGCGCGCGTCGCTCTAATTTGTGACAAAAATATCTTTTACTGCGACATTTTTTTAATCCTTGTAGATGTGTTTTTAGTTTTCATTTTTATCCCATTGAGGTACTAAACTAGCATGCAGGCCACCTGACAGTAAATGGTCACTGCTGCTCATGTACACCTGTAATCAGCACAAGACAGGAACGAAGTTCTTTCTTAGGTCGACTACAGATACGTTGCTACCCCTAAGGAGCAAGGTGAAACGCTTCGGTAAAGTATGACTTCAAACCAGCACACAGCAAAAATAACACTGCTATTATAAGGCAGAAATAGGTGTGGCGGTGGTGCTTTCGGAATTCACGAAATCTTCGACCCCCATGGGCTGACGACGATCAGAATCGATTTCGGCTACAGCGACGATTCAGGACTTTTGTTATACACCATAGAGATATATATAAGACTAGCTAGCGGATACAGTTTCGTGTTGGACAGATGCTAAAGGCTAAACAAGTATTCAATTTATTTATGTTATTCCGATGTCTAAGTTATATTACTGCAAAGTTTCATGAAAATCCGTTCAGTAGTTTTTGCGTGAAAGAGTAACAAACACACGCACAAACACTCACACACATACATACACATCCTTACAAAGTTTCGCATTTATAATATTAGTAGGATTAACGTTTTTCTATTATCTACTAAAGCGGTTCAAGCATGCATGCTTGCGCAATCCCTTGTTACACGAGGCGTCCAATTATTATCAACGTTCTAACAAGTCAAGTTACTAACAGGTACTCGTGAAGTGTTCGTTGCCCCTCGCAAATCGTATTTTACGACGTTCAAAACTCTTAATCTTTTATGCATTTCGTCTAGGTTCTCGTAGCTATAAACATTTTATTCTCGACTAGCCGATACCCGCGACTTCGTCTAGGTCGCTTATTACTTTGTTAAAACAATAATATATATGTGCGGAGGAAAACCTATATATAGTTACAAAAAATCATATCGAGAGATGTCAAGATTACTCAGTTTTAAAAGCCAATTTTGTCTAAATCTAATCTAATCTAAATAGATTCTAGATAGTCTGCATTGGTGATTAGTGTGGAGAGTAAATGAAGACTTAAAACAAATTAAAACTCGTTTACTTTGACTCACAGATAAAGTCAATAAAATCCCAAGGTGAAGATGAAGTAAATAAACTTCCTCGGTGATAGACTGTATTTTAGTTTAGTATTAAATATTTAAAGCTGGGGAAGACACTTTCTTCTACAGCGCAGTGCAAACTAAAATAGAAGGCAGAGATGCCAATTATAAAATTGTACATGTCATGTTATGAATTAAATTAATGAATAAATAAAATATAATGAAAAAAAGCGTTTAAACAACCTCAAAACTTGTCTAACATGACTCATACACACAACGAAGGACATAATATACTTTATAATAGCGGTTAAACGATTTTGTCTACGTAAATAAAATGATGGAGGTCTCTCGTTGTGCGTGCATCACGAAACAACTTTATTATTTTTATAGCTGGGAGGTGCAAACGAGCATGCAGTCCACCTGATGACCAAATTCTTTCTTAAGTGTACCACAAATGCGTTGTTACCTGAGCATTAAATTGGAACGTCTCGATTAAAGCATTTCTACCTGACCACACCTTTAAAACCAGAACACAGCAGAAGGAACACTGCTGTTATAAAGCAGAAATAGGTGTGGCGGTGGTGCCCCCAGAGTCGAACCGTAAAAGGTTCTACCACCATCAAAACCTGCAATTATATGAACATAATAATTATATCGCCAGCGCGGTTCATGCGTGTAATAACGGAAGCTTTTAGATGTGGCTGGGATAATGGCACGCTAGACGCTTATCTAATGTGACATTGTGTGTATATAAATAAAACCATGATGAATAAAGAAGATTAGGTACTATAATAAGCTGTTTATTTCGGTAGGCAGATACTAGCTTTCAATGTATCCTATTAATATTATAAATGCGAAGGTTTGTGAGGATGTTGGTTACCCTTTCACGCAAAACCAACTTAATGGATTAAGATTAAACTTTACAGTAATATAGCACATAGGCTATAATTTATAAAATATTAACCAAAATATAACAATAAGTGTCAAGTAAAATGACTGCCTCGTGTGTAAATAGTGAAATGCTACGTATGTTATTATTTTATTCATTTTACTTACCATCTGATCTGCATATCATAGAGCTCAAATGTAGAGTACAGATGAATAAATAATGATCTATAATATATATCTATAAGTAGTCGATTTTTCGAAGTATCAACAGCATCTAATCGTTTTATAAACAATCGCTTCCGTTCTCATTCGAAGCGTTTTTATTCGGCTACGAGCCACGCTTCCCGGAATCTATATTATAATTAGACGTACAAACAGTCCGCCATGTTCGTCACAACAGTGAGGACAAATAAAGTGATACGGTCGATGACACCTTTTGACACTTCGCGCCGTTTTTTGACACCTAGATATCGCCTAACTATTATATTATTGTGACAATGTAGCTATTGTTTCATTTGAATCAATGCACTCTAGAATTACAAGCTCTAGAATATAGACATTACTTGTCTTATGAAAATAAGAGACTCAAGAACTCACTACAATAGAAAGTGTAGGTTAAGATATGACTTATTTAAAAGTAGTCATGTTTTTTATACAGTAGGGATATTGCTGTGGGGGTTTCAAGCATTTTTAACATACATATACCTAGTAGGAAACATTTAATTGTCACCCATATAAGATGTATGTCTAAGATAGATATCGCATGAATAAAATAAGAGGTTCTTCTAAATCATATTGGAGCAGCGAGGCGGAGTAGCCTACTGGACACGTCCACGTTTCTAGCGGTGGGATAAGACAAAAAACGTATTGCAGCCATTTGCATATATAGCAATAATTCAGAGGAAGCACTTTGTATCGCCTCAGAATCATAGTCCGATCCCTGTTCAAATGTAGAAAATGTAGTTGTTGTAACATAACATGTATAATAGACATTAGTCATATGGTATCGTAGAAATTTTTGTAAATATTGATGTTCTCTATAAAACTGTAGCACATCAATTTGCTGTATTGTTAATAATTTTTGCATCGGACGCGATATAAGGATTTTTCTTGGTTTT
>DWNJ01002438.1:0-10536 GCA_018250275.1 Udranomia eurus
AGAGGCCTAAATTTAACACAAGAAAACAATCGTTATTTACAAAACAGATAGATAAAAGAGGTTAATGTTTTTTCTGATAGATACCAAATTCAATAAATTTTCCGTATTTATTTAATGTTAACTTAATAAACTTATATTGTTCTCTCTATAATTGGTAGAATTTTCTAAATAAGTTGCAATGTAAGAATATCAGGCTAGCGAATTATGCCGAACTAAAATTTAAATCTACAAAGAATGGTCAAATAAATCCTATAGAACTGCATAAATAACGCCCATAATCAAGCTAAGACTACAAGCGACAATACTTATCTCAATATATCTATTGCAGCGATAGAAATAATACGTCGTCCTACAGACTAGCCCTACGAGAAAATGCAGACGGATGCGGCTTTGGAAAGTGTGCCGGCGGGCGACGCGGCTCACCACCGGCGGACAATATAACGACATCTGGCGTAAGGGCTAGGTCAATTCGTCGATCCCTTACGGAGTATGGACCTCGAGTTACCATGGATGTAGACTTTCACTCATGTTCAATGCCGCGGTTTAAATTGGATTAGAAATTGCCACCTTGTCTACGCGATGTTGTTGGACTTGTGTTGGTGCTCAGATTGGCAAAGATTTTTATGCCAGATGTAGGAGGAATGTTTCTCGTGTAGGATTTAATTTGTTCACATGCAGTCCAGACGTGCAGTATAGAACAAACGTTTTAATTAATATCGCAAATTGCGTCAATAGAGGAAAAATACTTTTTTATGGAGGTAGCAAACGCGCATACAGACCACCTGATGGTATGTGATTACTGCCGCCCACGGACATCTATCAAATAATCAAGCAACTATCTCTCAACTCAAGACAGGATCGAAGTACTTTCTTAGGTCGACCACAAATGCGTTGCTACCCTTCAGGACTAAGTTGGAACAACGTCTCGGTTAAGTATGTCTTCCTGACACCCTTCAAACCACAACACAGCAGTAAGAATACTGCTATTATAAAGCAGAAATAGGTGCGGGGGTGGTGCCTCCGGAGTCGAACCGTAAAAGGTTCAGCCACCTTAACTCACATTGTTTAACAATTTATTTTAAATTCAATTTCCAATAAGTTTTGCGACGATGATCATGCAAGTTTAATAAAAGCTAAACGTATTCATGTATGCAACTTAAATCCCACGCAATTCCAACAATAGCAATACAATATAATGCAATGAAATTGAGGTCACAAACAATGCAGTGTATAAGGACACTGTTTAAAGTAATAATATCGAATACGATTGATCTTTGGTAACAAGTCTTAAGTAAAAACGAACGATCGAATTTTACCGTGTTCAGCAGTGACATTATTTTCACTGTACTGTATCTTAATAAATTACAAAAACGTGAGTTTACCAATCCCTCATAACATGTATATAGATAGTATTTATGTTCCTAGTATTTGTTGCTTTTAATTTGAAAAATATCCCAGCATCTACATTTAGAATATTAATAAATAAGGTTTTAAATGAGATCAAATTCCATTTTCTATTACAAACGGCCAATAAACAATTTTACAACAGGATCGTGATTTGAAAATTTCGCCGTCTGGTTTCTAAACTAAGACACCTGTCGTCACCGGTTTTGAAGCCGTGGGAATCGTCATTTCTAAATCACTGAGATCAGTGGATCGAACTTCTATACAACATTAAGTTACCTTCTATTCATGGGCACATTAACGATGACCATTTTTTTGGTAGCCAGGTAGTATTTTTTCAACCAAACCGTAACCCGGGTCGAGTTACGCTGCGTTGGTTTTTTTGGATCTGTCACTCCACATTTGGAAAAAATACACATATTTTTTATAACCTCCTACATGTGACTGAATATCAAAATAAAAATAGATAGTGTAGTCATAATCTTGCCACAAACGTCTAACTATTCTAAGACTATACTTTAATATAGAAAGTGAACAAGGTAAAAAAGGATAAATAAATTATAAATTAATAAATCATGTCACGCATTTTTCAAGATTTTTGACCCCTCTCCCGTCCTTGTTACAGCTGGTCACATATTTTCGTGTTATTATTAAAGCGTAATTTTTAGTTTTTTAAGTACAATTTATTTTGGAATGTGACGACCCGATATTTAGTACCCCTCTTCACCCCTTAACGTGTGACGTAATTTACGGATGAGGCATGTCTATACAACTAAAGCATGTCTACTGTAAGATAAATATTACCTGTAAGTGTACCTCTTAGTAAAACATCGAACCAAACATCGAGAAAAGAACAGCAAGTAATTACGTAATTACTATCAAAGTTATTATTCCTCCCTAAAATTACCATTAATTGCACTCGAATGTTCCATTATTGTATTCATGGGGTACACCCACCACCTGTACTAAGCCGGAAGACAAAGCGAACAGGTTCATATATAATTCCCCTTTATAACAAATTTATACGGAAAGCATTTTTATTTATCGTTTATTATAACGTAGGTACTTGCTTTACAAAAACTTATTTCCCCATTCAGTTGCAGCGGACACCATACACCTGACACTTGTTATAGCCACTTGCTCTGACAGAATCGATTATGTTTTTTTCTAGCGGAAGTCAATTAAGTGGCTGTTAAAATCTTCTATATATGTGTATACGTACGTAATATATTATAAATCAACCAAGACCGATGAAAAATCCAATTTATTAAACGCAGACGGGATCTTACCAGCCAACAACTTAAACAATGCTTCTAAATAGATAAATTAAAATACGTACCTCCTCGAGAATCGGACAGCTTTTGTAGCGCGATTTCTTGATGGCCAACTCCCACCACGGTATAGGAGGTTTCGAACGAAGAATTGTTTGACATCCAACCTTCGGATCTTGAGACTCGTACAGAGTGCCTAACGTTCTAGAAGATTGCGTTGCCTCCGCGTCTTCCGCAGGGATTCCAGTTACGCATTCGCAACATTTGTGTGGCCTTTTCGCAACTGGTTGAGGCTTATAATCTGCGCTAAACGAATGCCTATAGCTAAGCCGCTTAGAAAATCCATTTGTTTCGCTAACAGATCTCTTAAAGCTATTTCTGTTATATTGCAACGGCATTCTGGGAATTTGTTGCACTTCATTAAGCACATTAGGTTCTTCGTTTAAATCTGGCTCTGGACGATCGGATAGAGGTGTGTTTGGTTCGGAATGATAGCCCATCTTGTTTCGATGTAGACTTCCGTAGAACGGGCTATCTTTGAAGCCTGGCGGCTTAATATCTATAAATTTAGGACGCCGCATATTCAGAGTTGCATACTTCTGAGGTGATTTATGGAATCTCGATCTGCTCGGTAAATCTTTCAAGACGTCTTCCGTGTCGGTTGACGGTATTGTGGAATTGTCACTGTAACTTGATATGGGCCTATCGTTATCGGTAAGGTATGCTGAGGATTCCGAGCAGTTGTCTCTATCGCTGTTGCTCTTTCTAAAGTCGATAGAAGATCCTGTAGTGTCGGTTCGCACGGAATGCTGCTCTGCGGCGTCCTGGTTAGCTACGTGTTGCTCATACGATTGGCGCTCCCCGTTATTTAAGCTTATGACATTTCTTTCGTCTAACCTCAGATCCGTGTCCGTCGTTAAATCCAGACTTCTCAATCGTCTCCGCGGCTTCGTGTCTATAGAATCGTAATGAACTTCATTCCTACCATTAACGTACTTTACTGGAGAATTACTGTTTGATTGCGGCGGAGTTACTTTGGCATAGATGGGCTCGGTGAAGCTAAGTCGTGACGGCTTGCTCGGCGAAATATTTCTTGGTTCATTATTAGCTATGTATTGCACTCCACAACTACTGTCTAGGAAATTACTGTTGGAAGGTCTTTGTAGCGTGAAATACTCCGAATGCCTCTGAGGTAGATTTGAAATATGATTTGGTTCTACTAAATTTCTTATCTTGATTCGACTTCTAGGTGCACGGATTGTTGCAAATCCGTCGTGGATAGGCGAGCCATTATAAATTGGCGACGTGGTTACCGCCATGTCCATTACAGTATTAGACACGCTTTGTTAAATTCTTCAGTCTTGGCGTAAACACGGATCACACACTTTGCTTTAGAGATGTTTTTATTTTTACACATTGTTCACGTTAATAAACACACTGCAATAATAAAAGGTCTGTTGGTAAACTTGGTACTTACTGTAATTTGTGTGTTAAGTAAAACATATTATATTTACTTCATGTTTGTTAATAATCATTTCTTTAACACTTTATTTTTTACTTTCAACCGTACCCTACGTATTACTACTTATTTTTTACTTTCAACCATAACTAATATTATATTTTATTAAGTTCAAAAATAAAAACGAAAAGAGTTCAAAAGGGGACAAGAAACACTTGACTTTCTGGGGACGTGGAAAGTATTTTTAGATTTAGAACTTAAGACATGATTGGAAAAGGCTCTCCATAAGAAAACTATTTCTATCTTTAAGTACCGTTAGCATCGTATTGCTCTCAATACCACTGATATTCAAAGTAATGCACTTGACGAAACACATTGCCGTTAAAGACTATTTCAGATTAATGGTCACTATAAAAAGATTGATCCATATCCATGTTCTACATACTATGTTGCTGTAATTACGTGAAAAGACATGCTAATGCAACGTATCCACTAGTATTAAAATTTTAATGGACAGGTTTATCGAGATTGGGCGTGATAGTAGCAAAAACTGAAGTTGAAAGTCCGCAAATGATCCCTCGAAGAACTTGCTCTTATGAATAATACACTAAGGTTTTATTTGTAGTGTTGCAATTTGTAATATTTACGTTCTACGCTTAACACGAGTTCAGCACGGACCGTGTAATTGGTTGTAATTATTCTTTATATCCGAATCAGCGTCGCTATTATGGTTTAGTCTTTAGAGAAACATTGTGTTGAGCTTAGTCGTGCTAGAGACCACACATCCGGTGATTTTAATTACAAACAATTACATATAGGGTTGCTACAAGATCAGTTTTGTGTAAGAAATGTCGAAATCGGGCTCCCCGTGGGATGTGCCCGATGTAGCGACGGGTACTCAGAGGGACAATCCACCGGAGTTCCTGGGTACCCCCACAAAGCACAGGAGGCCACCGAGGGGTTTTTAGTGTAGAATTATTTTTTATTTATTATAAAGACAACATGAGCCTCAAATCATATGGGAGAAACAACCATAAACCAACATTATTTATTTTACTTTTATTTATTTATTTTACTGGACTCGTAAAATCGTCACTAACACACGCCCTTATATTTATTTTTGTTCAGTAATCTTGTCTTTAAACATGAGAGTAATTACTACTTTGATTTTCATAGTTTCTTTAACTAAACGGTTCAATGGTGATGCTTAAAGCGGCTGCTTTAATAGTAAGAAAAGGTTAAAAACCGTTATAATCGTTTTAAACGCAACAACGATTAAATCATTTTATTACGGATCTTCAATATGCATCTAATGTAGTATTCAAATCTATAAATAAAATTATTTGTAAGCGGTAACTTCGATGTTATGTTAAGAAACAACGTTCATTGCATTATTCATTATACGATGCACAGACAGACAATGACAGTGAACGTTTAAGTATGCAATGTTCGTAATGCATAGTTTTTAGTTCTATTAAAATTTACCCGAAGTGCGAAAAGGCGGGTTTAGTCACGTAAGTTTTAACAAAGCGTAGATTATCTAGCTGTATCATGACTCATACTAATTGCTATTTTATTACTTGGATTATCTATTGACATTAAACAAGTAATGAATACAAAAATGTCCGGTTATCATTATCAAAAATATCTTATCATACATCTAAACATCCCAATCCAACCTAAAAGATACATTACCAGTAAATTAGGTAAGTTAATTCTTTTAGTCCATTACAAGAGAAATTTCTTCGCGGAATAAGTTAGACTATAGGTTATAGGGAGATTATAAGCAGGAAGAACGTTTAATTCTACGCGAGTTTCAAGTTATCAAGCCCGGGCTATTTAGTGCTATTGCTAAAGAATTCTTTAAATCTATGCACATACATTTCTTTACGGCGGAGTAAAATTTGTACGCATCGCGATCGACCTAGACCGAGCTCAAATACTACAAGATTAAGCTATTTGGTGCTTAAATTCGAAGCGATCGTTTCGTGATAATCCAACAGCATCGTCAACTTACGTATATGAAATTTATGAATATGAAACAGAGATAGCCGACGGTTCGCTAACATTAATATTACATTAATATCCAGGAATGTGTTACACGGATGACTAGAACCGTTGGTTGATCGTATTGGACTATCGGAACCAATTGTTCTGCGTGCTTTACGAAGCACTGAGTGCATTATACCGATGCCACAGCGGTATCATCTAACTAATCTGAACACACGTAACTTTAGTGAACTTTGCGGTGTGTTTTAACCTAATATTAAACAACCTAATATTAAACCCAAAAAATTCAACAAACTCCTACAAACCAAATGCCAAAATTGCTCATAAGTAAGACTCCTCGACGCTGGTGAATATTTAAAAGTCAAAATAGTATTCGTAGCTATCTTTGTCTAACTAAACAAACATTTTGTCATTGATCCAATTAATATTAAATAAAAACCAGAAGTCGCGACGTCGTGCTGTATGTACATATTGAATACGTCATGTTATACGGGTTAAGTTATAAATTATGTGTGGGCCCTAATAACCGTAAGACGGAGGGGAGATCCGGAGCAGACCTTCGCCGGTGCTTCTGTAAAGCAACTATTTCTCAAAGTATTCAAAGTATGATCAACTTCATAAATTACCGACCTTTGCAACGTCAGCCAGTTCGGTTCTATATTTCATTTCTAGTTACAAGAGATGAAATATATATATTATATAAATATTTCGGCTGTGACTCAATTAGCACGGGTAGTATCAACCACAAGGTATACTTTTTAGCCAATTGAAAATATTCTTCATACAGTATTCTTTTATGATTTGGGATACGAAGAGATTCATGGTCGAAATATCATCGCTTTTGCTATTATTTTTCTTTATTTGTTTGTGAAAGATTTGCTAATTTTCATAAATCATACATTTTATGAGAAACGCATTCTATATACTTCTCAGTTCCAACACTACTGTCTCTAAGCTGCTTAATGTATTTCATTTAAGTGATCATGACACACGTTAAGGACCTTTGATCCTATTATTAAATTCGTGACGCAGATCATATCTGTACAATATCTGTACTTTGAGAAGCCCTGTAGTTCGTGCGAGAGCGAGACGGAATCAATGTTTATATACTGGTCTTGTTCCCTCCTATGCACGAATATGCCTCAGTGCCCGTATCAACGACCTGTGCGTTAGCCTTTGTAGAGGCCGTAGAAACAACGAGTTCTGTAATATTTTCATTTCACGGTCATTTCGTAATTTTTCAATGGACCTTGTTCTCGGGCCGATAGGAGGTAAACATTGCCGATTCTATTCTACGCTTTCAACGGACCGAAAAGCTATTCAAACGTCTTACTGAACAGCCGTCGCAAAGATTAGGTACCATTAAGCGTATCCTTTTTATTAAGACAACCTAACAATTAGCTGCATACGACTAATATACATTAAAAAGACTGAGCATATTTTTTGGCCTACATAATGCAAGATAAGACTAATGCCACGATAGAAAATTTACGAAAAGGAAAATATATTAAAAATAGATTATATTTAATTAGGCGTTAGAAGTTTAAGTAATGAGAAAAACATTTAAGGTACGGCCAAACTCGGCTGTGAAATCATACATTTTACTGCAATAGATATATTATCAACAAAATAAGTGCCTTCTAAAAGAACACAAGTCGTAAATAGATCGCGGCCCTGCAACGGTTCCTATTCATGTCAACTCAGACTATCTGTTCGTAGATTGTTTGGTGAAGCAATAACAGCGTGATTGTTAACTGGTTTGCCAAGAGCACAACTGCTGACGATGCTAAACGTAACAGATTCCCGGTAGGTCGAGGTGATTAGGTTACAGAAAATGTGAGTAGGACCTATTTGTATTTCGTCTGGGGAACGTAAAGTACCAATATCTTCCTTACAAAGTGGGTACAGCGTAAAGCACGATGCACGATGCACGTTATAACATAACAGACTTCGACTATTAAAAAAAAAATAGACGTTTCTTCAAATTTTGAAATGCGTTAATTATTTATATCAGTATTCTTTACATCACCATCCACCATCACCACATATAAATAATAAAGATAATTTCTAATAATAGTTTCGAGTTCATACCTGTTACCTATGCATGTTTTCATTTTAGAAATAGGCGCAGTGAACTTCGTCCAGCCTTAGGATCGAATCTATCAGATCAATACACACAACAGTATCGTAATGTACGAGAATTTGTAGTCTAAATCCCGAATCGGGATAGGGGACAAATTTATCAAATCAAACCAGTCCAACCGTTTTTGAGTTTAAAGTAGCGTAACTATCCGACAATGTTTTATATGCTATAGATTTACCGAAAGAATTGAATTTGTAAAGCACATTTATAAAATCTCAAAGTAACAACGTAGTAATATGTAATCATTTTTACAATCCACTTTAGATCGTGTCACATATGCGCTACGATATTTTTTATCTTAGCCCGTGTTCCGTTATAGTCTAGACTGAATAAATCGCATTGTGCTATTGTATTTTTTGTATTGTATTGTTCATCGAAATGTACTCGTATCCTCGAAATCCCGTTACTTTCTAGCTAACGACATGCGAGAGATGTTCTTTGTGATAGTAATCTATACATGTGAATGATTGGCAATGAGCTGGCTATGTCCTTTGGTGAGCCGACAAATGCTCCCACCATTTGTTAGCTGACCAACGTCCTTGTGTATCATCTTTACAGGCAAAAGGAGTGCCGATCGTACGACATGTCAAAACGCAGAACTGCATAGATTAAAAATAAATATACTTAAATATGAAGCCATGTTCAACTAGAAGAATGTTTTTTTTCCCGGAGTTTGGACCACTTATCAAAATTGTAATTTTATCGCGAGACCACGGTGAAATCTTTTGTTTGTATTTGCACTTAAATTCATTTAAATTTTAACTTTTAAAGATGCCAATGTTTATAGATGAAATATGTAAATAGGAGTAACTCTGACCACATTTTTTGATTAATTTTGGACAATTCTGACTTCATTCGTATAAACGAAAAGACCAAAAAAAGGCTTATAAAAGCAGCGACGTGTAGCATCACATCACAAAGGCAATGTGGATAAAGATTGTTTACAGCGTATTAAGTGCAGAGATGGTGGGTATCCAAAAGATTATGTTCATACACTAAACATTTTTTCTGTACAACTCTGTTCAACAGGTCATTTAGCGACTAACACCTCAGTTTGCCGCAATCTAACACGAAAACTTATACGCAATGCTCAAACTGGTCACGGACAAATTTGTAATATTCGACACGTCGCTAATATATCAGCTCCGCAAAACTATTCCTTCACGATTCTGAACCACGAATTAAAATGACAACGATATTATGATTATTGTCGAATTATTATTACTGACCGGTTTTCAAGTGATCCAAGTTTTGTTTTTAAAGACATTCATAATAACTTTCTTGTTAACCTATCAAATATTTTTATAAATTCATATCACCTAAAAATAAGTGAATTTTGATTCGTCGACAAATTACTTAATGTACGACCCATTATTATATGGTAACCGTAACTTGTTGATAAATAAAAAATGACAATACTGTATTTATGTTATAAGATAAAAAAAATCGAATTAAAAGGTATATTTGGGCAGACGCAATATTTTTTACACCACAGTTCACGCAGAGCCTACTTTTCACGGAAAACAAAACACGCTTTTTATCATTCACGAGTAACGAGTGTGGTCACTCTGATTAGAAAGTACTTAGTTATTACGTTTTATGCAACATACGTTCTCTACGTTCACTTTTTCGGTAGTTACTATACCATAGTATGGCGCCAAATAGTTGTAGAAAATAAATAGTTGTACCTACTAAATTAAATTTTTAATATTTATTTATCTTCTTTCATCTATACATCGTATACATTGATTATAACACTTTTATTTTGATCATACACCTTTGTGAGAGACTGGAGTCTAGGAAGCCCTGTATTACAGATTTCCAGGCCCTCACCCCAAGGTTTAAGACAGGTTAGATAAATAGGCTTTCTTTCCATCGTGATGTGAAAGTTACATGATTGAAATTATATTTATGTTGCTTTATTCTGTATACAAGAGCCCCAGTTAAGTACTATGTAACCGAATTTTGATATAAGTTTTTGTGTTTTATAACTGATAGGTAGCAAACGAGCATGCAGTGACCAACCCAAGATAGGATGATCAAAGAACCCAAGGAGTATCAAAGTTTTTTCTTAAGGCGGCCACAAATGCGTTGTTACCTTTGAGGACTAAGTTGGAATGTCTCGATTAATACTGCAACATGGCGGTGGTGCCTCCGAAGTTAAACCGTAAAAGTTTCTACCACCTTCCGAAAGTGACTACCAGTTTCCTGAGCTCGCTTTCGATAAGTATCTCCAACATCCAAATAAC
>DWNJ01002439.1:0-10535 GCA_018250275.1 Udranomia eurus
ATTATATGATTATATGATTATATTACAATATCGTACAACTCCAAAGACGAAGATCCAAAGACTTAAACTTAGCAGATGTCTACGCATTTCTTAAAAACAAAATGGCCTGCAATGTTTCTGCATCTGTTTCTACAAATTTAAAACATCTAAGATATAACGTATATTATCGTCATATCACGAGCTAAATTGTTAAAGCCGGAACAATTTTCTAACCGGAACGCAAAAGAAAGAATTCTGCCGTTATAGGGCGGATGTAGCTGTAATAGGCCATATGATATAAGATATGAATGCGGTCTTGTTTTTTTCAACATAAAGGAGTTTTTAGTAGATTTGAAATAAATAAAGTTTTACGATTGATAGTAAAGGCGCTTATTAAATAGTAAACATTTAACACAAATGCATTCATTAATTAATCATAATATCAGAACATAGAATATAAAACTTTACAGTTAGCTTATACATCAGAATAACATTTGAAGGTAGAGTCTTTTACGGCTTGACTTCGGTGGCACCACTGCCAAATTTATTTCTGCCTTATAACAGCAGTACTCTTGCTGCTGTGTTCTCGTTTGATGAGGGTGTGGTTAGGGAGACACACTTAACAGCGGTGTTCCAACTTAGTCCTAAGAAAGGACTTTTTCTTGGGTTGATTACAGATGTTCATGGGCGGCAGTAACCACTTACCATCAGGTGGACGGCATGTTCGTTTGCTAACTCACAGTCATAAAAAATAAATGACACGTAGGCTGTCTAATGTATAAAGATATTGTGTAAATTGGCCCAAATATGTACAACGATAAGTGTCTAACTCGGAAAGGTTTGACACTGGCTAGGCCGCAGGCAACAGCTAGTGATTCATGACACTGAGATGACATCGAAAATCCTAATGTAAGGCTATCAGAGGGAAGCGTTATTTGAAAAATATATAATCACTCACTTTTCTCTTTCAACTCCGCGGAGAAGCAAGACCTATCGCGCTCGTAAATTGTAACTAAATCCAGAGCTCAGACGTTTTTACTATTCATCCTATAACCCCGTCTTTTTGTCTGGGAAATGTGTCGGTCTTCAACGTATTACCGAGAACAGACACTATCTCGAATACCATAATTTATAAAGTCAGCAGCGACTGCTTTCCAAAATGTGTGTACATTATTCATTGTGGCACGAGCTATTGTAAAAGTTACACTGACAAGTATTTGCTAAGAAATGTCTTGCAATTGAATGATGTAATGCTTTCAATAATTCAGGAATTCGTTTCGGAAGAACATTTTATCACTACATTGTAAAAAACAAAGTCGCCCTCCGCATCTGTCTGTTTCAAAGCTTTCTTCTTTTAAACCATGCAACGGATTTTGATTTAGTTTTCACTGTTGTTTAGACAGTTTATATCCGAAGGTTTATACACACAATACATTTAAATTAAGTATTTGTAAGCCGTATGACATAGGTACATCAAAATATTATTCTACGGAAAAGTATACCATATAAAAAGCCAAACCATTTATATCTCTAAATGGTTAATTAAAAAAATATTAGGTTATTTGCAGAAATAAATTTGAAATCAGTATTAATCCTTATCCAAATAAGTATATTAATTACCTTGACTATTAAATGTAGATCAAAATTATCACACATTATATAAACGTATGTGATGAAAAAAAATTGTGTAAATATAATATACCTAGTATATTTTCTGATTGCGTGGTCAAATTGACTGAATATAATTGACTAAATAGAGTCCTTGATGTTATGTCAAATTACAGATAATGGATAATGGGTAAAATTTGAACGATTCATTCACATGCATTTTATAGTATAAAATTATTATTATAGGTTATAAAGTGAGATTTACATGTTCCGAAAACAAACATGATACGCAAAAATGTATTGTAATGTTTTTACGAAATCACGTCCAGATATTTATCATTTCGGAACGAAATGTTGACATTTGTTTGATTTATTCGTAGATGAGCAAAGCTTTTTGAATATCAATCTGTTTTAGTATTTTATGTTATTAATCTTTTTAAATTTTGATTGAAAGCTTTTGTTTACTTAGTTATGACATAAACATGATCTTCCAGTCTATAAAGGCACCCCTAGTACGCCTTAGTGGAAACTAAACACAATTATGTGTATGTGTTAATGAAATGTGTGAAAGCGTATATAACAAATATTTACTAGTATGTGTAGGCTATTTTTTTTAAAACTCAGTCTCGCCACCATTTTACAAACTGGTGGAACGAGTAACACAATAAACGCCTAATACGCCCTAATACGCCTTAGTGGAAACTAAATAAAATTATGTGTGTGTTTGTGTTAACGAAATGTGTGAAAGCGTATATTTATAACAACTACTTACTCATCGCCCGTGCCCTCATTGATCAACTAATAGGGCGATCTATAATGTACAGAAATATATATAGAATGCATGAATTGTATGACTTGTCAACTTACTTATGCACTGGTTGGTCAGTTGGGCAGTTTGCGTCCTTTGTACTTTTTACCGAAATATTAATACAAACAAAACGAGATTTCAAACAAGACTTCAAAAATCACTGAGATTAGAGATTCGTTGTTGATTCGTTGTTGCTTCTGAGGACCGAGATTTATTTTACCTAAATTACCTTTCCTATATCTTGAATACTGAGATACTAGGTGTTCATGCGATCATCATAATTTTCTCTCAAGGAATCAATGAATATGGTTAGAGGAAGTACAAATATGTAACGATATAAAATGGTAGAATATTAATGTCTTTAAAAACAAACTTAAACATATACTAACTTAATAACTAATGTTTTCATATTTTTTACTAATACAAGGAACTTTACATTGTATATCTGATTTGAAGTCTCATTTCAAGTGAAATTCAAAGTATGTTGTTAATAAGTCAATTTATTGTAGACACGCAAGAATATTGTTTACCAGATTTTGAATCTTATTTCATGTGAAATCTTGAAACTTTATTTTATTTATTTATTTACCCTTATTGAACCATTATTTAACAAAATGTAAAGGTACTATAGGACGTAATGCTAAGAAACTTTACCAGTTTACGATCAACTGCAGCTTAACTGCCGCGTGGTACCTCACATACGATACGTGACTTTTAGTCGAAAATAATTTTCACTTACAGCATTTGCAACTGAAGCGATTGTTGATAATTATGCGGTTAGTTACTTCGCAACACAATAAATAATAGCGCAAGCGTGTATTTCTGACCGGCCGTTCGTCACTGTCAAAATGTCATAGCTATGGAATTGCACAACGAAATGTGGCTCATGATGCAACAAGCCATTTCTAAAGACAATATTCCAGTGCCCTAATTCTCGTAATATGAAAAAGTTGAGATGTCGTCAACGTTTAGAAATAGTCGTATCGAAAACCCCACTATTGACTCACATTACTTTATTCCTTCCATCGAACCTTAACTCAATCGGATCGTAACCTTAGCTGCACGTCAGCGACATTTCAACTAGAAGCTTGTTAACGATTGAAACGTACAAAAAATAGCGTACGAATCCGTACGATAAACCTAACTTGTACAACCACTTTTCTATCGCCAAAATTAACCACGATCGTCGTCGACAACGATGCAAGTTTGACGAACACGATCAGTCGCAGATGTTTTGACGACACTTCGACTGAACCTAAAAACTCGTAGCACCGTTTCTTGAGTTGCAAATAAGTCACGTGAATACGGAAATCAACTTTACGAATAGAATTGCTTCGATTCTGTTGAAGTTTTGTTACGAGAATTGGCCACAGGTCAAATTTGAAAATGGTTTTTAAGAATGTTAGGTATTTTATTATCATTTTTATTTAAGAATCGGAGGCGGGCTATTTTTATCTTTAAATAATATTACTAATATCTTACCTATTACCCTCATAACTGCGATTGGCTATGTCTAGGGTAAAAAGGGCAACGTTTTATCTTTCAAGGGTTCACAGCGAGACAAGACATCTTGAGTTCAAATTTGTGTTTTCGGTCTGAGTATCTGTGTCTTTGTGTTGTCTATGGTGTTGGTGTTGGTTTGTGTTGTCCACAAGGAATTCTAGTGTAGCCCCATACTTTTCTTTAATTTTTTTATATTCTGTCTATAATTATGTCAATCTGCTCAATCTTTTATACGTACTTATAGATGAATAGTCCAGTGGATTCAGATTAATAAGCGATGCATTGTAGAAATAGTTTAATCGTCTTTTTCTATGGAAATTAATATATAGTAATATTAAAATAATCTCGCACCCTAGAAGACACGACAAATCTGTTGCTACTATACCTTATTATCAAGAAAAATATTTAATCGCCACATTCAGAAAATTGTTAGATATACACTAAGTAAAGTATACAATGACAAAAGATAGATTAATACAGAGAATTTCGTTCAGTACATTATCAAATTACTCGAACGAATCTTCAATAACAATGGCTCAAACACAAACGGAAACTACACAGCTTAGTGTACAATGAAAAGATAGGTAACAAAGGAAAAAGTCGAATACGATGTTTGGACAGGTAATTCCAGTTCAGGAAATTCGATGCTTTTGTTGTAGAAACCAGGGAGTGTTGCCTCATATATCTATGATCACGCAATCATACCAAGCTTTAGTTAGCGGCCTTACGACTATTTGATAAGGGCATACGAAGAAATCTTTACCCTTACACTAATTTATAAGGATCAATTTGATTAGTGGGTATAATTTATAAGCATTGAATCTTATTTTGAGTAAGTCATCTTCCAGCAGGAACAAAACGTTTGTGACCATCCTTATTTGTAATTTCTTTACTATGAACTTAAAAGCTTACGTTTTTTTAAATATTGGTGTAACATTGGTTGTCTGTTTGAGGTCATGAGTTGGTTTGAGGATGAAATCTTCGTTAAATGTGTCTCATGCAGAAATAAGCGTAGCAGCGTTTCTGGAATCGAACCTGAGAATGAAATATTCTATAATACTTTGGGCAATCAGTACAATCAGAATAATATGATGGTGATGCCTGGTGGCCATTTTCATGTGGTGCTGGCCACGGTCTCATCCAATTGAGGCCTGGAGCATATTCCGCCCCCCTTCTGCAATGGGTGTTGGCGATAATTGTCGCCTTCTAAAGTTTTAATCTGATTATAATCATTTAATGTATTTCTATTGTAGTCCATAATATTTTGTTTAAGCAGTTTTTACCTGAAAAGATGAGAGAGATCCCTTCCCTTTCATTGCCTGAACCTTATACAAACACGAATCTTTTGTTGAGATGATCTTCATTTTTTGCGGTTTCTCCTCAGTCTTTTGATAAGATAATACATCCACATTATTTTGAGAGACAGGTTTTATTCTAGTTGGCGTAGTAGGTTTGCTTGGGACACCAGCCAAAAAACAAAAAAAAATCTTTCTGTTCTGCTCATTATTTTTATAATAAACTTAAAATTAAATTCATTAAAGTTCGCTGCTACTAAGAGTTTCCGTTAACTACAAATTTAGCTTCTCCACTTTCAATTCGAAATGGCCTTTGTTGTCTTTCGAAGACTACTTATTCCCTTTTCTTCAAACAATCAGCCATCTTGCTGAAAATTCACTTATCTGTTGATGAAAGAAGTACCAAGAATCATGAGCGGTGTCGGAAAATCTACAGAATCTTCTTCTTACTTCTATTTCTTCTCCTCTCTTCTTCTACCCTGCTTGCTCATAGAATACGACGAAATTGACTCATTGTGCATTAGTTACAGAGTGGTTCTGGAAGTTGCTGGCAACTCGGACGCAGTGATCTTGAGCGGGCTGGAAGCTGACACGCAGTACCAGGTGACAGTTGCCGCGCTGTGGGGCGGCCACAAGTATCGGAGCAGGCCTATTGTCTTCCGCACCCTGGGTGAGTTTGTTTTCAGTACTATATATGTTTCAAATACCGTTACAAATACAAACTCGTTGCATCAAAATTGATGGGAAGTATGGGAAGTATGAAGACGACAATTACTCGTACACGGACGGAGGAGTATGACATTTGGCACGGAGAAGAAAAGCAGAACGGTAATATTTTATATAATAATACATTAGAAAACATTAAATTACACACGACACCCTGTTACATATAATAATCCACTTCCGTTACATATAATAATAAATTCTATCTACTTTCCCGCTAAAAAAGCATAACTTGTTCAAAATTGTTGACCTAATAATTGCAAAGTAATAATTGAAAAAAAATTACAGTTTTCGAACAATTATTTAATAAACTGAAATGAAGCAAATAACAAAGTCTAGTTTGACGCAAAAACGTGCAAAAGTACTGTATTTAAAGTTGAAACAGTTCTCTTCATTTGAATGAATATTTTTTTGGGGAAGCAATTTATTCTGGTTTGTGCCTGAAGTAAATCAATCAATAAGTTTTATAGTATATTACTATTTGATTATTTATTTGATTAAAACATAACCTAGACTTTAATGAAAAACATGAATTCTCACGGATCCCCATAAAACAAATAACGAATTTCATATTTTTAAGTACTTACTACATAGGGACGTTATTTGAGAAGAATAAATTTTTATGTGCTTTTTTAAACTAAACGATCATCTTTTCTTTTTATCGTTATTTTTTTATATTTTTTCAACAGGTATTCAATATATATTTAAATAACGCAAACTAATACATTGACCTCGTTGTAGTAGGACTTCTAAAAAATTAACATATTGCTTACTATTTCGTAGAACACGCAGGCGCCCCTCTAGAGGCTTGAGCTATTTTTGGTACATGTCGGATATTCAAATAGTATACACAAGCTACTACAAGTTCACTATTTTATTTAGAATTTCGATATTACATTCTTCACTTTGCAAAGTTATATAATTACCTAATAATATAATGCGTTAAGTAATCTACAGAATTCAATGCTCTTTCACATACTCCAAGCACTCGTATGTTTTCTAACAAAAGTTTCGTTAGTATGTGAAATTTGGGTGGGTGGAACGCCATGAAAAATAGGCATAATTTCATATGAAATCAGTAAAAGAATTTATGATAAACGAAATATTAAAAACTTCGGAAGCGTACACGAACAGCGTTTATTATTAAATTAAATAACTCAGTATTTTCGCAGGATCCTCAGAATTCATAACAGAAATGTCGAGTTATACCCCTGTCTGTGTCTTCAAATTATTCTCCGCTTTACATTTTATTTCATCATTAACCCAATACTGCCCCAAAAATGGATATGAGTTACTAGAATTCAATAAAGAATACACGGAATTCAATGAATTGTCCAAAGAGCAATTGCCTGATGTTAAGAACTACTTTTGGGGTGATTCAAAAAGATCTAATTGAAGTAGTCGACGTCGTATATGCTAGAAAGCTTAGGTAAAAGTCAAGAAAATAAATCTGGCAAAGAGGCAGGAAGGCCATTTGACTTTAAGACATCACCGCCGTTTATAAACATTTGAAACACTAATGGAATCAATGCTTAGCTGGCTTTGAAGGAGAAGTCTTTTGGTAATATTTTTGAAGAACCCCCCCCTGTACCATACCTATCAGGGAATGGATGATTTTGAGGAAATCAGTCTTAGTACTTGAACCCGAAGTACTCGGACGATAACTAAAATGTACTACTCCTCACACCACCATCATAATTATGTATATTTGTTTTACATTTTACATTTGAAGAACGTTTCATGACGACTTTAAATTCCCATGTGGTGCTTGAATGACCTTAATTACAAAATGACCCTGAATAACCTTTGTGATTCAGGGTTATTTTGTTTTACAACATGAGTAGTAATATTATTGTACTGTAAATGTATTTGTAAAACCACGATACTTCACTTTTTTTGGTTGCCTTGCTGAGTTATTCACAACATGGAGCAGAACTCTTCATTATGCAGATGTGATGAAGGAATTGATAATAATAAATCTTTAGATGATCAAAATCTCCGTTCATCTTAGATAGTAGTAAATCTGTAGAACCAGGCTGACGAAGCTTACATCATACCGGTTGTAGGTTTTGACGTCATTATTCTAAAAGAGATAGACTTTAATACTTCAATGTTAAAGAAACTCAAGATCCCCTTAACCATATGTTCCAAAAATCCCAACAATGTATAGAGAACAAGAGAGCAACAAAACAGATATAATGAAAAGGTAAAGGTTCTATTGGACTGGAAAAAATCTAAAAAGGATTCGGCAGCGAACCTTTGAATTTCAGCAGATTAATTTGATAAATTAGGCCTTTGCCCTCTCAATATTAAACATAGAACTTTATACGTCCTAACATTTTCTGTAAGTTACCTACAAATCTAGCGGTGTTTATTGAATTTGCATATGTTTACAGTTTACACACAAAATCTAAATCTAAAATTTATAAATACTAATACCGCGGAGTTTACCGCCTAAATCCTTCTATTCGAAGCTTAACCGAGCTTCAAAGTCCAAGATCAAGTGATAATAAATTATTCATGTCAACGAACTTCAAACCTTTTGTATTTCGTGACAACGGCGTAAACGCGAGTGGGACATGCGACCGCGGTATTCTGAGGCATGGCTGGCGAAATTTATGTAGATTATGTAAGACTTTCGTTCGCTAATTTGTACAAGATAAGGGAATGGTGGTAGAACATTTTGTGGTTTGACTCTAGTAGTATCACACACCTATAACGATACGGTAAACGGATAGTGCGCGAGGACTGGGCGCTGCGAGACAAAAATGTATAGCGCCAATGTAATTTAACGCAGTGATAAGGTTGACATTTTCATATCTGGCGCATATGAGTCATTCCAGAGGCCACTTCGCCAGGCTAAGTAAGAATCTTATTGATGACAGGTACAAGAGACTCACTGGTAATTTTTTTTATTTCAGATTTCAGAGTAATCAATTTGGTTAATTTGTATTCCGTGATGATGAACATAATTTTATTTTTACGACATCCACGTAACGCAATCCACAATATCCATGCAATTTAACTTGTTAATCCAAAAGACCCAGATTTATTTGTTTAATGAAAGCAATTTGTTGGATTTCATCAAAACAACTTTACCAATAACACGTTGTACGGCACAGGTCGGTTCAGATGGAATCTGAAATTCGTTTTCAGCCGCAACGTTTTATAGAATTTATTATCAATGGGAGTAATGAAATATGCCAAATATTTCATAAATTTCTGTCTGCTTTAAACGTACGTGGGACTGGATGAAAAACTTTAATTATTATTACTTACATATAAACGGGCATTTGTTCAACAGTTGACAACAAATATGGTAGCCGAAAACTAATGAAATTAAATAGATTTTGAGAATAGCTCGTGTAAAGGTTGAGGGTTGATCGGATAATTAGAGAAAAATTTAGATATCACACGATACAAATATTTTATACTTTTTGACGGGAAGCCGAATATGGCCGACTTTTATTTAACCTAAAAAAGGAGGTAGTCAATTTGTTTTTATTTTTTATTATGTTTTCTCAGAATGCTAAGTTGTTGCTATATTAGCAATTTTTATTCAAAACTTATTTGAAGTCTATTTTTGATAACCATTGTAGGCAGTTACACACTGAGCTCCTATTTGTAATTCAAATAATAGCTACCGTTATTAATCCGCACATTACAAATATATTGAACTGGAAAAGAAATTTGCGTAATTTCGTTTATCTATAACTATGAAGATTTAATTTATTGCGAAAATCCGAAAGTGGCCTACTTTTTCACCATTGTAAAGAGACTATCGTCTCCATTCTGACTACTATATCAATCGACAAATAACAGACTTGTTCGAATAATTGCCCTCACATAAGAAAAAATAAAACTAGTAAAAGAAATTTCGTAATCTAGCTTATCCTCGCGGGCTCACTTTATTCTTGAGCTAAGCCGCAACACTGTGTTTGCTAGAGGATTTACCTCGAATTGCTAATCAAACCTTTAGCTATTGCCGTGAATTTATTTTATTGAACCCATGCGCGATATGATTGCGCATATGATTTTCCGTGTAAATAATTAATTTCCTCCCTTTTTCATTTAAAGTTTCAAACTTTAATTTACTTGCAATTACCCCGTAATATTTTTGGATACGTCCGGAAATTTTCTGGGCAAAGGGTGCCCTGAGTACTTTTTGTAGGTTTGATAATATGTGCACAATATTTCCTGATGATCGGTCGAGTGATTAAAACTTAAAAGCGTAACAAACGCCCATACACATGACATTAGCTAGGAATATGATTGTAAACATTTGAAAATATCTACATAATATATCACTATTCCAATTACTCCGCGAAAATGTGGTCCGCACTGGAAAACGGCGGCCGTGGTTGTCCTGCGGTAATACTGAGTATAAAAAGGGTCCGTTCTTCACCACCTAGTATTTGTATATTTAAGTGTTTATTGTAATTCTTATTGTTGTTCAACGATGGATAAATAAAGGGTTTCTTTGTTTCTTTCTGTCAACCCCATACCAGTGTTGTTACGCTGTTATTTAAATCAAAAAGGGAACTCTTTTCATTTAACAATGTTTAACAATCCTGTAGACTAGACCGTCCAGTTTAAAAGAAACCCTTCCATCCTTAAAA
>DWNJ01002440.1:0-10532 GCA_018250275.1 Udranomia eurus
AAAATTTTTTTTTTTATTTTTTCTCCGGAATGCTATAAAAAATCACATATCCCTTTGCCCGCCACTCAGTAGGGTTTCAAACCCCTGCCAGACACCCTTGAACCTTCAAAATGTATGACCCTACTTTCGATTTATTATTATATTTACACTATTTTAAAAATCTACAATCTGACTACAGTTAAACATTGTAGTGATTACGCAGCGTAATAAAAAGATAAATAACGACTTGGAATAACAAAAACCAACAGTGCAAAATATTTCCATAACATCCGACCAACTCTGTATTGATTCGATACAAAGTTAGTCGGCGGGAAGGTTAAAATCCGCGCGAACAAAAAACATAGTTCAGTAACAGGCGTTGCGTGCCAAGAGAATTGGCTTTTTGCCGAACCACGTGCAATATGCAAGTCACTTATCATCGTGACTCCAAACGGAAGCCAAAAATGATCGGTATAAAGAATTAAATGTACATTATACACGCGCCTATAAGGAAACGCAGAATGGTGCGGTATAGTTTCGATCACGCTTGTATACTAGCTGACCGTGCTCACTTCGTACCGCCTCAGTATCATCCCCGGGTCCCCGTTTCCGTACCTGTCCCAGTCCCTGTACTTATATATCCTTGAATATGAAGTGATTTATTTGGATAAGGATTAATACCCAGGTACAAACAATGTGGCCTAATTTATGCCCGCGTAATTATTGCATATTTTAACATGAAAATGTAGTTTTTGTAACATAACTATAATAGACATGATATCGGACATTTCTGAAGACATTGATGTCTTCTTTAAAACTGTAGTAAATCATTTTGCTGTATCAATAATTTTCGTACGCGAAATAAGGATTTTTTTGGTGTTTCTTCCACATTGGATGCCTAACGTTTTTGAAAATATTCGATAGCCTATTTTCATCGGGGATGTAGATCTCCAATGGTAAAAGATATGTCATGTTATAAAAAAATGCATGAAAAACATTCAACTTGGACCAACGTCTACTACCGTAGTCAGTCTTTACGCCAAAGACAAAGGTCACGCATGTTTCAGTCACCGAAAACAGTTCAGTCACCCAGTCCATTTTTCAATGTTGCCGCATAATGTGGTTTTCTTTATTTTATGCGAGTAACAAACTGAAGTTCAAGGTGAGTTGAGGCACGTCTGCTTGTTAATTATGGTAACGGAAAAAAAGAACGACAAAGTAACTTTAGGAGTCTGCCCGAATTGCGTTCTGGTTTTAAAGTAAGACTCTAAAATAGATTAAAGTCTGTCAACACTAATCGCTATCATATAGGCTACATGTTTCTTTTCTGTCTCTATTTCATTAAAAGTCTTGCAACCGACCAGACTGATCTAATTGTTAGCCCCTCAACAATCCCAGACATCCTACAAATTAGGGGTCGTTCGCGCGTACCTAATTTTATATAGGGAGGAGAGGGATATTTGCTTTGCTAATTTTTGATGATATAGGTTAATATTTTGATTTTCGGCTTTGCTTAATATTTTTGCGTAATACTTGGAACGGCTCCTTAAGATACAGACACGTTCGAGTACCTGTAATAGTTGAACCTGTAACGACGATCGCTTATTAGACGTGTGCTGCAGACAATTTACACTTCGTTATGTGGCAACGACAGGTGATAAGTGACTACTTGCCATACAGTTTTATATCCACAACATACATAGTGTTATGAGTTTTTCACCGGTTGCTAGCTAAATATTTGTGACATATGAAGGAATATATGGAGAAAATAATGTCAGGTGTCTTTGATGAAAAATAATAGTATCAAAATGTAGCGTTTTCTTGTAATAACGTTAAATACACGACAATCTTTTTATTCAGTGCGGGAGTTACCCCGAATCCGATACTACGAGAATGACGTGAGACGCGAGGGAAGTCTAGAAATAAGGGTTAAACTTCATATATATATAACTCACGTTATATATCAGTGGTTTACAAAGCATAGACTAAAAACTTCAGATTAATAATTTGAAAGTTATGTATTATGCAATAGTAATATAATCTAATTCATCCCATTAGGAGTGTCTTATATCATATACGAGCTAACAGCTGCGTATAAATTCGTTAAATATATACGAAATATTTTACCGAAAATGTGTAGCGCGTTCTAACATAAGTATACGATTATTAATTATACATACATATGTATGTGTAGTCGTTAAATATGTCACGATCGTTAGCACGTACGTTTATGACAAACAACATATGATGTTGGATATAGAACGAAAACACGACACCGAGGTTTTTGTCTGAGCATATTATGTATAGTACCTACACTGCAAATGGGGCACATAATGTAATGAAAGATTGCTTGTGGTTTTTGGTTTATCGTACGGCTAAGTATTGTGTATGAGTAAGCCTTGATGTGAAATATGGAACGCATTATTGTAACGTTACGATATAGTCTGTAGACCCGGTTCGTCTTCCATACGCATGTGCGGTTTCGATTAGAGATTGTTGCCTTCAAAATACTTACTTATAAAATGTACATACTTGAGAATTTCACACAAAAAGGTCTACAAATGTGCACAGAGAGAGGGTGGCAGACTAATATATTTGACGTGATAACGTCTTATAAATTTAAAAAAATCTATGAACGCCGGCTGCACGCACGAAAAAGTGTCACGTTTCGCGTGCAAGCGAGAGCGCAGAATAAGCTATGGAGACACGATCGTCCACGACCTAAGCGTTCGGCTTGTGGCGCATTTATCTCACTTCCACTCTATCGGCCGATTCGACCGATGAACACGTCTACTGTTTAGGAAGTGAAATGAAAAGTTAATTTGGTTTCAATTTTTATCGTGCCGTCGGGTAAGATAATCCGTCGGAGTACCCCGACAAAGCACAGGAGCCCATCGAGGGGTTTTGAGTGGGTGAAAATCCCACATAACCCGGTATCGTTTCCACGGTATCGAATACCTTTTAAAGGTTTTCCCCGCGTCAAAAAAAACTAGCACTTAGTTTAAGTCCGAACGTGTGTGGATGAGAGTTATAAGACGAGAACTATTACACCACACATTGCAACACACTGCGGGATAATTATGGCACGATTAGGAGCGCTATTACGCAAACTGGCGAAGTAGACGTCGGTGGAGTAATCTCTAAAACCAATTAGTTATCGGCCGCACTAAAATTCGAAGGGCATAGAGCAGGGGTTGTCAACTTTTGAGGGTGTGGGATCTGCCAATTACATATTACTCACATGTTACTTCTGGAAATTTCAAATTAAACCGTACAGTTTTATATACCTACTAGCTGACCCGGCGCACTTCGTACCGCCTCCCCGTCCCCGTCTTACATTTTTATTTATGAACCGATCTTTATGAAACAGCAACTAACAACACTAAAAGTTAAGTGACGCTTACAAAAGTACAACGATCGACCGGTTGGCTACCCCTGGCATAGAGCATACCGATACTTGATGTGACCAAAGAAGAGCTTTACTAATCCATACTGATAGTATACATACGAAAGTAACTCTGTCTGTCTGTAGCCTTTAAGCGCTTTAATTGTTGGATCAATGTTCAACCAATTTAGATTATGTTGGTATGGACATAGTTTAGGTCGCAGGAAAGGACGGTGTAGTTTTGTTCCCCTTAAAGCGGCGGAAGTTCCAAGGACCACACGATCATCAAGAAGGCGATGAACACCACCCAGAACTAACCTACAAACCTACTAAGCAACTAACTAGCTCACCAATCAATAACCTATCTAAATAATAATTAAAACAACTTAGTTAAATTAATTCATTAATCAGCATACATCATTTATTTCAAATATCATGGAGTAATAACTAATAAAACAACTAAACAAACAATCAAAACACACAGCAAACAAGGTCACGGGCGAAAATTATAGTCTGTGGTGTGAAATCAGCAAAAAAGTAGAAAATGTCCCACGGACAGACCCGTAGGCAACACCCAGTAAACAAAAATATGACTTGACCCATGAATGAGAGAATTTTATTTCGAAACCGCTCAAAAATAGTAACGACGTCCTTACGACGAAGTCCTTAAAGGCACAAATCTTACCTAAAGTCCGGAGGATATACAGAGATATCTGGCAGCAGTAGTATGTGATCGGAGCTCAATGTGTTCAAGTCGGGTTCCGTGTTGCTGCGCAGCGCCCACACGAGACCCTCGTTGTCTGTTGCCCGGGATATCCCGCGGGAGAGCTTGCGGCCTGCAACAAGGATAAATAAATAAAAATTATATATATGTAATTATATATAAACATACGATTTTTTTATAAATGTGAGGTAGCAAATGAGCATTTTGAAATGTAGGTTAGATTGATAATTTTTAGGACGATAGATTGTATAATTTTTAGGTTTTTACTAATCTGAATGCTAACATAGAAAAATATGAAGAGCCAGGTTTTTTTTTAAATATTTTGATGTAGCAAACCAGCATACAGTCCATCTGACGGTAAGTGGTCACTGCCGCCCATGAACACCTCTAATCAACCCAAGATAGGCTCGAAGTTCCTAGTCGAAGTTCAATGTGTTACTACCGCTGAGGACTAAGTTGGAACGCCTCGATTAGGTATGTCTCCCTGACACTGCTGTTATGAGGCAGAAATAGGTGGAGTCGAACCGTAAAAGGTTCTACCACATTTGAATAAGTCAGTAAATAAAGTTCGGTCACTGCTCATATAATTACCCTTCACAGTCTATCGCCTCACACCTACATTTATTTAAACAGTCGAAAATAATAAGCACACGCAAAAAATCGCTCCTTTTTAATCATACACATTTTCCATTGTATTAACAAAGACACCGTCTGTACCTATTCTTTGGTAGCACGAAATGTATAAAAGACTTATAACGACTTAGCTAATGTACCCTTATCGGGGGGTGAAAGATTGACCTGGGGTTACCTGTCAAGGTGACCCAACCTAATGCCATTCGTTTATATTTTCAGCTTCGTTATTGGCAAAACAAATCAAGTGCGGAATCACGGCAGTGTCGGCTAGTTTAACGTTGAACCTAACTACGCTACACCCCAACGGTCTACGACAGTTGGTCTCATCAAAACGCGCCACTACCCTTCATATAACTATTGGAAACCGGCCAATTTACTTCGAACTATACGTGTGAACTATGGAAGCACTCGTATATCTTATATTGCATTACGCATGATAAATGGGGGTTTCCTACAGTTCATGTTACTGTTATTCAACGTAGAACGTTGAATAACAGGCATGCGTTCATGATTCCCTTTTAACACGTTACTCATTCAAGATAGTTCTGGATGTTATAGAGTTAATAACGATTCATACTCATATTCATATTGGACTTTTAAATACAAACTCATCTCACCATAGAATTGTGTTGAACATTTGAATTATCTTGATCGATATGATATCATATGGAAAACTTTTAATGTGTCATTTGTTTTATGTGAATGTGGTTTTTTCTTATCGATCAACAAAGGTACGCTTTCTCCGTAGGTACTTGCAATTTCTCTCGATGGACTACGTTATGTCATCTAATCCACTTACATTCCGGAGCCGGTGTGAGTACCAGGTTCGATGGAGCCGTGTAAGGCATGGTGAGGTCCAGCGTGCTGACGGATCTTTCTTGCGTGATGGTGTCACCGCCCGCCCGGGGTCTCAGCCCTCCATTGTGTACTCTATCTGTAAACAAGACAAAATTACATAAGTGCGTTGAAGGTTTTAAGGCAGAACCGTTTATTTCTGCCTTATAACAGCATTGTTCTTGGTGCTGTTTTGGTTTGAAAGGTATGAGATCAGGGAGACACACTTATAGATAGTGACAAAAAGATGGTAAGTGGTCGGCAGTGACCGTTTACCATCTTTTTGGCACTATCCTGCTGAGAGCAACGATATTTTAAAGTCGCCTCGTATGTACTCTTAGACAGGGTAAAATGTTTTTAAATCTAACTGGTCAATTTATGCCATAACTTTAACGGAACACCTAAGACCCAAGCAAAATCATCCATTATATTGACGCGCACCTGAATCACGAACCCCTATTTTTTCCCCTGATGAGAATTTAATGCAACGATTTTAGCCACCTCGTGTGTATCCTGTATACACACGAGGCGGCTAAAATAATTCGGTAACTAACTAAAGAATATATGAACCTAACTTTATCGGAACATTTAAACACAAGCAAAATCATCCATTCCAGTGACGTGCGCCTGAATAACGATCTCCCACCCGATATTTTTGTCACTATCCTGCTGAGAATTTGATGCAGCGATATTTTTAAGTCGCCTCGTATGTCTGTCTGCGCTTGTTTATAATGTTCCACGTTCTAAAAGGGTAATTTATAAATACACCGTTACGGCTTACGGCCTCTCGGTTTACTGAATTATCGACATCCAACCGATCCATCCACTTCAAACAATGTAAAAGGAGACGGCTTAGTAATATTATGAGCCTTATTCAGTCGCTTCCAAAGCAATTCTATTGGAGTTCATATTTCTGATTTGTTTGAGTTAATTTCAGTCGCTACTAAAACATTATTTTTGAGTGGTTCTTATTTCTGCATATCTGTATTGAATTACTTTTTGTCTTCGATGTTATTGTTGCTTGGGTATTCCCAATTCTTCATGTTTCCGCCTGAACATTATTATCTACGTTTCATATCTGCGCCCAATAAATTGGACGTAATGCACGATAAAACAAGCAGACACTATATTATTCAATTATTATACAATGTTCTGTTTAAATAAACTAGTCGATGTTCTAAAATGCTTATTATGTGCACAATCTTAGGGTTACTGATAAACTGGTATATTATTTATTTTTACAATAAAAAATATTAAAAAATAGCAATCTATGTAGTATAGATAGTTACAAAGTATAAGTTTTTTTTTTGCTGATGGTTGTTCAAATTATGTTCACGGAATATTGCATCTTAATATGGAATATAGAATCCTTATAATATGATTATCTAATGTCATTATTAAATCAAAACTAATGTCCATTTTATATCCAAGATAACAAAATAAGGTATAATTCTTAAGCGACCCGAACGATCCCGGTATTTAAATAACATTTATAAAAAATACATACGTAGATCCATATTTATAAGAGATATTTTTGTCAGCGCTCGAGCGAAATTGATAAACTATCTGAAGTAATTGTTTTTAAGTTAAATATTATTATAAGGCCTAGCAATCAGGGTGACCTTTAAACACTTTTTAGGTTTGCAATTTGAAACCAAGACTTAATTGAACCCTTTACTTTTAAAAATCAGTTACAAAACGGTTGTCCGTGTTAAAAATAAAGTGTAAAAGTACAGTAAGTATTCCCGGTGCTCACCGAAGGGAAAACAGGATGCGAGCAGAACGCCGTATAATATTTAGGGTCGGTAAGGCCAACAGCCGGCAAGGAACGTTGACTTTTTTTTATAACATTGAAGAAGCAAACGAGCATGCAGCCCACCTGATGGTTAGCGGTCACTGCCGCAATGGACATATGTAATCGACCCAAGACAGGATCGTTATTACTTATATCGATCACAGAGGCGGTGATCCCTGAGGACTTGTATGTAAATCTCCCTTGCCGCACCCTTCAAGCCAGAACACAGCAGCAAGAATACTGCTGTTCTAGGCAAGCGTGCTCCAACGTAGGCGGCACCCCACTTACCATCACGAGATAGCAGTTTATAATGATATAAAAAAAATTAAAAGAAATAGATGTGGTGGTGCCTCCATAGTCAAACCGTAAAAACCTTCAAAACTTTTCTAAGACTAAGTGGAACGGCTCGTCAAACAAAACACGGCAGCCCAAACACTGTCATAGGCAGAAATAGGTGTGGTATTGAGGGGTATTCCGAATACTGACGCGACCTCAGACATCCAAGATTTGTGTTCCATTGTGTTCATATTTCAGGGTCGGTCTCTTGTTCACCTTGAGCTATTTCGTGTCGTTGCGATGAGAACATCCATCACTGGAGCAAAACTTTGGTCGCTATTAGTGATTTATAAAGGGGATTATTTTGTGGCGTCGTTAATATCTTTCACAAACATTTAATCGTAAAATGGTATATCGGATCAAAAGTAAATGATTCGATTCTGTAAATTATATTGAGAGTAGGTTGAACTACGTAAATCCAAAAGATGTGGTTTTCTGGAACTGGATAAATTAATAGTTTAAAAAACTAAATACACGCTTTCCAATCTCATCAATGACCAGCTCAATGGTACTATGATAATCATAAGTCCTCGTCATCAGGAGAAATGGTCAGAATATGTTAAGAGGTTAAGACGAATGTAATGAGTCACCTACCAATTTCATCATCAGCCCGGCTCGATTGTACCTTAATTGTATCGTCATCTAATCTACATATAATTGCCAAGTTTCATGATTCTTAGATTTTATTACATAGTTACAGGTAGACCTAATAATTTTTCCGCCGAATCCCAGTTTATAAATAAATAATACTCGTATCGAAGCAATACCTCGAATAATGTACCAAATTGTTACACAATGGCTGGAGTGAACAATGGGATCACTGGAGCGAGAGCAGGATACGAGCAACAGCTTAAACTCTCTTCCGGGATGGCGAAACCCAATGACGATTTATGTTTTTTTGACAATTTATTCTATAATAGCTGACCCGGCGCACCGCCACCCCGTCCCCGTGTGGGACGGGGCCACGTAATTTTTATTTATGATTTTTATGAACTAAACACTAAATATTAAGTGAACCTTACAAAAATATATCGCAATATAGTGAAAACAATAGTGAAAACTGCATTCAAATCTGATCAGCCGTTTCTGAGATTAGCATGACTAACTAACTATTATATTCTTTAATAAAGACCCCTAAATAAATGTTTTTTTCTAAGATATCTTCCATACATACATCAATCTCTTACAGATTTATTATATATATAGATTTGCAAAGAGATAATTGTAACTGGCGAACATGAGCACCATGCCCATAATTGTAAACATCCATGTATATAATGACCATGTTCTGTGAATAAAAAATATTATTATTTATAACTGGGATGTAGAGAAGGGGTCTGATTGTGTTTCAACTAGGAACGGCCACAAGCTTGCATTTCCTAAATGTCGGCTTCATAAGACAGGGCATTATTTTATTGGAATGTCTGTCAGATTTTTTAATAAAATTCCAGAAAATATTCATGTAATAGTGTTAATAAATTTACTTGATTGTAAACAGATGATTGTGGATCAATATTGATCCACAATTATCTGACATACACACATACTGACGGTCGTTACCCGTGAGTATTGGACTAAAATCATACTGCAGAATTAATTTATATGTGTCAAATTGTTATTAAAACAGTCCTGGGATTTTTTTTCCTCCGGCTTTTGTCTCCCCGTCTATGACGGCCTGAGGAAGTGATTTTTTTAATGGGTTTTAACAGTAGAAATATGTATTAGCCAGGTCTGCTCATTGTTTTATTACGAGTTTTGTGACAAAAGTTTTGTCATTAACTAAATTTTGTAACTCAATTCACTTTCAGTCTATACAACATAATATGTTCAGAGTGCAGAATAGTACAGCAATTTTAAGTATTTTTGGAAACTTTACGACATAATATTGTTTTCTACTAAATCTAAATCAACAAAGTCACTACGCATATTCTCAACAAAGGTCTACTGTTTCGTAAATTGCGTATATGTACAACGTACGTGTTACTTATTTAGAAATATATGGTTTCTTGTCCACTTATGTGACATGCTCACGCGACCAACGTTTGCTTAGAGTGTGTATAGATCGTTAAAATTTAACGAATAAACAATACAAAATATGTTATACTCAGCGCTTTAGGTTATTAGCTAAAAGAAAATATACACATTTTGACCAGCTACCATTTACGCTCACTTCATTTATACTAAAAACAGGCATTTTTATGCAGACACACAAATGTGGCCGTTAACCAAACACTTTATTTTGATAAATTATGTTTGGAAACCGAAATTATTAATTTCATAAACTTTATGATATACAATTGGATTGATTGGATTTCCAAAGTTATAAATTCCCAATCTTCTACACTTGCACCATGATCACGAGTGAAGAAGACCTACGAAAAGAATAAAACTTAGCAGATGCTAAGGAACCCTTACTTGTAACAACTATTTGTAAGCCGGTTCGAATTATTAGTTTCAGAATCTATGGAAGACTTAAAAAAATCGAAGTAAACACTAAATATGCAAAGATATTTTATTTCCTTAGACGTACAATCTCTTTTTCAAGTCCAACTAAAACCTAGTAACCTCGTCTAAGACGGAGCAGACGGGAACGAATCCAGTTCGATCCCGATATTTATAGAGCATAACATATAAAATTTGGGGCAACGACTCGTCGTGGGCGAAAATGGGATGTGGCTACTCCAGATTGTCGGTACTATATCTAATTATTCTGTGTCCAAGAGACTTTGTGCCCAATTCGATTTTATAGACAGTTTGATATCGTTTTTATCACCGGTCGTTTGAATATTGATACGTCTTTGACTTTTGTGCGATCTGGAAACGTCCCGTTTATGTCGTTTGTTTGA
>DWNJ01002441.1:0-10531 GCA_018250275.1 Udranomia eurus
ATGTCTTTAGGAATATATTTAATTATTGTATCCCTTATGGATAATTTCTTAAGCTTTTATTATTACATTTAAAGAGTAACTTTTAAAGGGTTACTTTTATCTTATAAAGCCAATTGTTCTTATATAAAAATATCTAACTACTATAAAATATCTACACTAAAGTAAGTAATTATCAGATTATTTACTTAAATATATTCCTAAAGACATATTAAAACTTATAATATTATTAATTTTGGGTTCGCTATATCTGCGTGATTGCTTAAATTTATAAATTGTACTTTGTTCGTATTGAAATGTTACAAAATTTAAAAAGACGGCTCTAATATATATTGCCGGATATATAAATTGAATAATATTTTTGACTTTAATTTTAGTTATAGGAAAAGTTTAGTACTGCCATCTATTGACGGTAGGTAAAAGTAGCATCAATAAGTTTTAACAATGGCTACTAGATGGCGTAAGCACACTTTTTTTTTAAATTAATTAATAAATAGTAAAATCTCGTATTGTTTATTTATAATATAATATAATTAAAAGAATTGAAACTTAAAAAATAAAATTATCGTAAAATAATATTCTTACAGTTCATAAATACTTAGATTTACTTGAAATTGTCTCATACATAACGTGATACAAAATGTAATATCAGCGCCATCTATCCTTCAGTAGCGACCCTTTTTGGAATTTTCTGCAACGTGAGCTTTTGTTCGTCTTTGATAATTTCCGCCAGATGGCCGACCGCTGTTTCCATGTCTTCGATTCTAACTTTACTAAAAGTTAGTCGCAAATACTGGCAGGGGGCGCTACTATCGTATTGGAAAGCTTGGCCTGGCACTAACATGAGTCCACGTTGGAAAGCCGTGTGAAACACCTGAAATATATTGTTACATGATGATTTACAAATTATTTTTTAATTATTTAGCGTTTATAATAAAATTGCGTTTATGAAAGAAGCTTCTTAATCGAGGATCCGAATGGCGTTATAGCTGAATTGGTGATGTGATAGTTCTTTATGATGTGAGGATCAAACGCCAGAATAATTCTCGTTCAATATACCCATATTTACATTACTTTAGTAAATTATTTATCAGTAAACCGAAAAGTAATTAAAGTTTAAAGTCGATAGCATTGATTTTCGCTTCAGGCCACAGAAGTCTTGTAAATCTTACTAACCATGTTATACACATCATCGACACCATGCACCCGCAGCCAGTAGAAAAGCCCGGCGCCGGGCGGTGTCCAGGCAGCCAGCGTGCCCAAGCCGCCTGCGTCGCCCACTTCGCCCACGCTGCCCACGCCGCGTAACGCCTCACCCAAAGCCGTGCGACGCGTCGCATAGAACTGTCGCGCGTGCGCTAGATGCGTTGCCAAGGACTCGCGGTGTGATAGTAGTCGGTATAGGATCGTCTGTAAATAGATATCGCGTTTATAACGTAAGCCAGAGAGAGATTTGTCCTGGGAAAGACTAAATTATTCAAGAAAAATATACTTGCTTCCATTTTATAATGATTTTTTCACTAGGGTATGATGACAGCAACCGATACGGGAGTCTGGAAGTGCACCACTTCAGTGACAAAATGCACAAACATCCAAAGTTTCATCGGAAATAGGAAATTTGTCAAGTAGGTATTTTATTGCATTTTATTGTTATTCGATGACCTATGTTTAAAATAATAAAAATTTTAACAATAAGAGGTTAGGTACATAATAATAATTATTGTGAACAATGAATAACTAGTAAAGAAAATGAGACTCTTGAGTTCGCACAAAGTTAATTATAATTAATTGAATCTATCATAAAAATTAATTCTGTGCGATTATATCTTATTTTAAAGTGAATCTGTAATTCCATAAAAGCAGTTAAAAAAAAATATGTATGAATGAATGAATAATTAACTAAACTACACATCTATGCCGGATCTGTATATTTTTATCGCGAATTGATTTGATGACGTCAACTGATAGTGAATTAGAGATTGCTATTCATACTTCGGAAATCTCGATATATTCGCTCTAGGTTATTAATAATTTGTCGTTATTGGAAAGCATATCATATCAACGTATAAAACATCTAATAACATAAAATAATCTCCAACGCCTATGGACAATCTATGTCAGTTTAAGCTCCGTGAGGCATGATAATATTTCGGCTTTCATCGTTAACTCGTGAATGTAAATTAAAATTTATCAAGTATTGCCTAATGTTATATTGTTTGGCGATAGAAGTGACCTTGCGGCGGCAGATAACGGACCAGTGGCAGTTACCGCGTCATTGTCAGGGACTTAGATAAGACCTGAAGTCGTGTACGGTTGACCAACAGGAGTACCACTACAGACTATAATACAAACTACAAACTCTAACTACTATAACGTAACAGAACTCCATAGAAATAAAAAAAATAATCAGTGCGTACTTATGTGCGCACGTAAGAAGTTATATTTCTTTGGCGTAACATTATAAAAATCTTTCTAAAGATGTTATCCTTCTTGTTATCCTTTGTTGTAGAGAAAACGCGCTTACGCTTTACGCTTTTTTTATTTTCCGCCAAAACGTAATTAACACATGATCAATTTTATAAATTTATTTTGCATCTTAACATTCATGAAATGATTTTTAATGAACTTTTATTGAATTGAATTGAATGAAAATTAAGAAATAATTTTATAAACATTTATATATTATAAACAGTGCGTGTACCTGCGAGAGCGTGCAGGAGTGCAGCAGCTCGGCCTGCGCGTGCAACTCGGCGCGGTGCAGCAGCGGCGCGGGCGCGGTGAGCCAGCCGGCGCGCAGCCCCGCGCTCAGCACCTTGGAGCCCGAGTCCAGCCGCACCACGCGCCCGCACGCGTCCATCGACAGGAACGAGGGGGGACACGACTACGGACATACACCACCACTATTAGGCTACAGAATAGCTTCGAAACTAGTTGTCAATAAATGAGGTTAATAGGTCGGAGAGGTTGTCTTTAAATGTCAATAAATCGGTCGGAGACATCGCTTTCAATAAACGTGAATGCGTGATATAAAATTAAAAATTGTTAGAAAGGGACAGACAGAATAAATTGTCGAATTAAATTGTCAATTTTATCAAATATCAGTGTGTAAAATAAAAAAATAAAAATGTCTACCACATTTTTACAGAGTAATTGAGTTGTACATATATACATTTAGTGGTTATGAAGAATAACATTATAATATATCATCACTACGAAATAGTTTCGGACCACTTGTTTCTTTTAAAAGTAGTTATCCATGTAAGAACCACTGACCATTTTCAACTGTTTCCACTTCAGTGTCTTCAGTTTAGTCCTGTTTAAGATTGATTTTGAGTGTCCATGTCGATTCAAGATCACCCATCACAAAGACTTAATTACGAGTAATTTAATGCTTTTTTTAGGTGGTAGAAATTAATTAAACGAATTAGGAAGCCTTACCTCAGCATAATTCAAAAACATGTATGGATCGTCTTCAATAATAAGAAAATCGTATTGGCATGCCAGCTCGTATATTTTCTTCCTCCTCTCCACTGGGAGTACAGTTCCCGTCGGATTATTCCCTGTCGGGATCAGGTACATCATCTTTGGCATCTTCAACCCTCGAGCCAGGCGGTCTTGGAGTACAGATTCCAACGTCTCAGGAATCATACCGTTATCGTCTTCTGGTATACCCAGGACTTCAGGATAGTATGGTTTGAGCTGAAAGAGGATTGAGTATTTGTAGGAAATAAACCGAAAAATATAAAGTAACTAAACCCCTAAATCATAACTACTTTTCTTAATATTATGTGGTAGCATCTTTCATGGGTCAGAAAAGAGGACTCCAGAGGAAATAGCCTAGCACACCTACACCTTCAGATTCTCAAACCTTGGTAGACCGGGAGAAAACAACTCCCTCCCCTCCTGCCCTCTACTGTGTTAAGTTTCGAAGGCAGTTTTAAAGGTACACTTTAACAGCTTTCCAATTTACCCTTCATAGGCAGTCAACATGAAGAATATTGAACTTACTCCACTACTAATACATAAGTAACCAGAAAAATTTGGCATTTTCATCCACTTAAATTGCACAATTAAGACAAGATGACGTTTGAACATATACTTACAGCACTATGTACACCAGTATAAGAGTACTCGGTGGTGAGGACCGGGTCTCCAGGGTCGACCAGCATCTCCACACACTGGTAGATGCCGTGCTGCGCGCCGTTGGTGATGAGGACGTCACGCGGCAGCGGTGGTGGTCGATGCAGCTCCTGCTGGAAGTTCCGAAGCTCTGCTAGAAGGGAGGGTAATCTGGAAAATTCATGAGTGAGGGTCAGTTTTCTTATTAGATAGAACTCTAACAAAGTGATGATTAATCAACTACACTTATGATTTGAAGAGGTTTGTTTATTAAATTTTGAATTTTTGGACACAGCAGCAAGAACACTGTTATTATAAGGCAAAAATAGGTGTGGCGGTGGTGCCTACGGAGTCGCACCGTAAAAGGTTTTACCACCTCCAAACTTCTACTTATGTTTTTTTATGCGAGTATCAGCTCTTCCTAGTGAACATAAGCCTCCCCTAAACGTCACCAGTACTTACTAATGGTCCTATGTCTTCGGAATCCGTCGGTACCGCGTGACACAACAAGGAAAAGCCTTATAATAAAACTCAATTCAACTCACCCTTGTGAAGGCACATACTGCAAGGCGGTGGCGAGCTCCTTATCCTCAAGCAAGAGCTTGGCGCCGGTCTTGGTGGTGAGCTCCAAACGACTGAAGGGAAACATATCTTCGTTGGGCATTCCCTCCGCCAGCGAGATCATCTCCTTGCCCACTTTGTATGCGAGGGATGCTGTGGACAAGAATAGAGTTTCAAAATCCCAACCAACAAATATATTTTTTTTAACCTAATATTATATCCCAGAGTAAATCTATTATAGAAATTTAGTAAACTATCCGCGTTCTCACTACAATTTATTTTGTTATTGAGAATACGACTACTTTGTTGAGTTGTATAATAGATTTTACCTATGCAATTGAGTCATCGCCAGCGCGAAGTACGCGTCGAGACGAGCCTTGCAGACAACAGATCAACAGACACAAAAACGAAGGCATATTGAATCACATTATTACTGGCGACGAAAAATTAATTCTGTTTCGACAATGGCAATCGCTCAGTACGTGGGTTAAATCCTGGTTCAGCACCTAAACAATGCCCTAAACGAAAACGAATAAAATAGTGATGGTCACTGTTTGGTGTTTCAGCGCCGGTGGAACACCACAGCTTCTTAGAGACTTCTACAGTTTCCAGAATTTGGATAACTTCTTGGCGGGGAAAACAATTCAATACCCGAGAGGCTGTACAAAATGCCTTTGGAAAATTGGTCGCCTCCCGTCCAGCAGACTTTTAATAAGTACGTAAGTACTGTTTGTCCAGCAGACTTTCATGAAGAGCATTCATAAGCTACCACTATTAAATTCTGTAAGTACTGTTACTGAAGCTAGAGTCATCGGAAAAAACGCATCTGTACGCGAGGCTTCTGAGAAACTAAATTGAAAAAAAAACAGATGCTATGCTAATGCTAAGAAATAAACCATTCACCTACCAAGTCTATTCAAATCCGTTCCGTCGATAAGAAGTTATAAAAGAAAAAATAAAAGAAGATAACAAACGCATTTAGCATGAATTATAATAAAGTATTAAGATAAGTAAACTGTGTAGGATTTATGCGTATGTAACTAACCTTTTATCAATTGACCTTGTCTGACGAATAATCAAAATCATCACGCCACTCCCTCTTGTTTTCCTACCACATGATTATGTATTCGTATATAAAATAATAACATTAAACATTCAATATTTGGTTTTGGTATATTATCTATGAGCAATTAAACTTTTAAGTTTACTAACCACGGGGTCAACTGTCAACGGTTTCACTTCACACTTCACTTTAACTTTAGACTAAACAAACAATATTGGTAAAACTGAAAAAAAAGGATGAAAACTTAAAGACAATAACTACAATAACTTGATTATAGACGTTTTTCAATAAAATCTTTCCAATGTTTTTCTAATTGAGAACAAGAAAATATAATAACAAAAATACATACCAAGCTTTATAAAGATTTAACTCGAATGCTATCGAGCCACGAAAAGAAAACATAATCATAATCAATGTCGTTTTTAAATTATTAACTAAATGTATGTTACATAATAAATAGTATCAGGCGTTACTTTGCGGAAATCCATGCTATTAATTTAGGTTATTAGTACTTCGCAACAATCCGCTATTATGTATGATGGTATATACCTTTAATTCATGCAATATACCGCTTTCCCTCCATCACATGCATCTTATAGCAACAATTATACAGATATAAACCATCATACATACCACCACCTGTATGGCGAAGTAGTAATAACCTAATTTAATAAATGTATGTTACCAATAAAAGCGTTTACAAATTAATTTGTTTTTGTTTGAAATTTCCTAATATATTTTAAACGTGATTTCCTAATTAAATGTTATTATCTACTTACAATAAACCTAATGTGACTTATCCACAACATGAATATAAAGAAATTGTAATAAAATAAACAAACATAAGTCTTAAGTAGTCTCTGGAATTTCATGATTCCATATTCGGAACAAATAAGCTTGTAAAATTGTAAGCCGTATTTCAACTTGTATCTGCGAAAAAGGCAATTAAGATTATTTACGTTCAAACAATAAAAATCAGTTTTTAACTATTACCTTATAAATATATTGCTATAGCGGCATACAAATCCGATAACTTCATAATCTTCATAATCTAATTTCAGCTGTAATCTACTAGGAAAGGATTAATTTAGGAATTGCGAATGATAACAAAACACGTAATCGTTATCATTGGGATGATTGATAATTTTGGCTGCACGATAATGTGCTACGGTTAATTACTTATTTTTAATTATCCAGGCAACTAGTTACAACTTTAAAATGAGTAAGCATCGTTTAAGGAAATTGCATTTTAATTGAAATGTGTTAAGGACTTTTTAATTTATTTATCTATTGTAAAGTAGTACACCTGCTCTGTGGTATGATCCGATCCGAGTTCGATCCACCCACAGATATTTATATGATGTGCTATCTATATATATTATATTGTTTTTATTATGCTTCTATACGAGTATCTGGATACTAGAACATCGATTTAAAAGAGATATATATAGTTAAAACATACATGTCACTTGTTTGCTGTTGTTTATAAGTTGAGCCTCGTTTCATCTCAGACTGACATAGAGCCCGCGGTAGTAAGTGGTCACTGCCGCCCATGTACATCTGTAATCAACCCAAGATAGGATCAAAGTTCTTTCTTAGGTCGATCACAAATGCCTACCCCTGAGGACTAGGATGGAACGCCTCGATTAAGTATGTCTCCCTGACCACACCCTTCCAACCAGAACACAGCAGCAAGGATACTGCTGTTGTAAGGCAGAAATAGGTGTGGCGGTGGTGCCTCCGGAGTCGGACCGTAAAAGGGAAATGACAGGAAAATGATTCTGAGGCGGTTCGAAGTGCGCCGGGTCAGATAGTAAATAAATAAATTTGTTCCCACTGTTACCTGGTCAAGCTGATCGATGGACGTGTGGCTGGTGTTGGTGGGACTCTTGACCGTGTCAAGGACTGAGGAGTCGCTGTCGTGGTCCGACTGCTGCTGTGGCGTCTCCGGGCTGTCCGGGATCTCGTTTGCAGCTGGAAATGGATTGTTTTCGTTGAATCTAAAATATTTTTTTGCTTTTGATATCTCCCAGTTATAAAAATATGTAGGGGGAAATCCCGCAGTACCGGACACTTAAGGTATTTCAAGAATAAAAGTAAAGTATTTTCGCGTTTCACATGTTTTTAGTCCTAAATAGGTCTTGATTATACAAGGATATATAAGCAGACATACTAGTTAATTTAGTTGTATTAGTTACTAAGCAAAAACGTACATAGCAAAAGTGACATTCTGAAAATGGTCCCCTAATTGTGGAAAGTCAACAAAATAGTTAATAAAATAGTTCCAAAAGGGAATAAAAAGAAATCTAAGTCAATAGTGTTGTTCGAAGTAGTTTAGAGCTCAAGTATCGAAAAATCCTATTATTTCAAAACTTGACTTTTGCATAATCTTCAAATGTTGCTCAAGGTTTACATACGTTGAATTTTAAAAGCAAACACTGTATTTATTACTTGCACAAAAATAAAACCGAGCCAGAGAACTGTCCGGTATTAGGGAACTTTTAGGGTGTCCGATCTTAAGGACCCCTAAGTGTATGCAAGAAAAATTAATATTATTATATGATAAATAGCATTCCATCCTTTAAATAGATTTTATAGACTTCAAAAAGTTACTCAGAGCAAAAATTATCTGTACCTACTTAGGTTTTTGTTGTAAAGGCTAGTAGCAGTAGGAGTACTCAGTATGTAGATGAGATGAGATGGCGAAATTTGTAATTTTTCTTAAATGCCAACATTGTAATTTGTCTTTGTAAGTAACATTTTGTGCCCATCTAAAATTGTTTTTGAAACACAAATAATTTTATTTAATTTTGAATGACTGGATTTATCTGATTGATCCTACTAGTTACTTTAATGGCCTTTATTTATTATTTATAAATATTTCTTTAAAGTGAACGTAATATTGAATCTTTCGTAGTGCTTATTCAATAAAAAGTACTTATTGATTGCCGATTTTCGATCTTTAATTTACACTTCTGGATTATTACACGTTTGCGTTATGCCTGAGGGATTTTAGAACTATGAAAAATTAGTAGCGTTATAAATATCTGTGTCATGGAGGAAAACTATTTTTAGATACAAATCGTTATTAGGAAAATACTCGTGTCGCAATTGGAATTTATTACAAACAGCTCGCGTGTATTCAATTATAACAAAGGAAAATAGTATTTATTACGTAACTCGTAACTGTTGTACGATAGTGCACGTTACTCAACATTTAAATCGAGACGGATACTATTGAGTAATAAAATTTCCTGGAAAATGTGGGTTTTTACCTATAAATAGAATATCACGCCGAGGACACGTGGACTCTAGTCAGTCATGTTACTAAATTATTAATATCAATAAAATGCCTTTCCTGCAAAGTTAAGCATAATAATAAGATACTCAACGTTACTGCCTACATTGTTTGTCATAAAAATTACACTGATATGTGTATGATATAATTATTAATAATAACTGTAATTATTTTGTTTTTTATGTTCGTATGAATGATATTTAACAGAGATGTCTCATTATTCTGATTGATTGATTGATTATCCGACACACACATACAAAGGGAATCGCTGACTATAAGTTCGTCATGACCCCGATAACTCGACAATTTAATTAAGCGGAAACTGGTTTAGTATCTTCAAGAACAACGTATACAGCGACACTACCGATTTTGGATAGGTTTATTTCTTTTATTTTTCTTTATTGGCCAAGAAGTGGTACAAAAGGCGGACTAAACGTTAAACATCCAGTCTAGTCATAACTAGCAGTTACTTTTTAAAACTGAAATAATGTTTAGTAAGCCTCTGTTTCTAATGACTTTTGATCTAGGGGTAAACTTCCCGAGTGGTCTGAATTATAAATAGAAAGATGTTTTTAAATAATGAATTGCTTTTGTTTAAAAGACTTATTTAATAAAAAATTTTTTAAATAACATTAGCATGATTTGAGAGTCTTTGAAATACTAAAGTTAAAAAAACTACAAAAACAATACGAAAAGGATTGCAGTTATCCTCGATAGGATTTTGATGATGTAATTTTGTGTAAGATGAGCCTAAAGCTTAAAATAAAAGGGAGTAGCCAGTGCATAAATTCCCACACAGTTGTGTGGACAACACCGGCGATGTGACTAAAAGATATAAGGAATAATAAGAATTAAAAGATTGAATAACCAACGAAACTAATATTCCTGTGCAGACGAGTGTTCCTGACGAGTGTTAGTGTTAGACCTAAATCAAACGGTAGTACAATGAGATCTATAAAAAGTATTTGTATAGTGCTTGGACTGTGTGTTTTCATCGGTGTCATTGAAGCGGCGAATTTGGAAATAGGATCTACAACTGAACACTTGAAATCTATTAGGTTACTCTCTGGCCCAGCTCAAAGCGGCGCAAAGACAAGCAAAGCTTTAATACTGGGTAGTGGTTGTGCACTTGGACAAGTTCAAATTGGAGTTTTGTGCGTCGCGAAAAGACCAACGAAATTTAACTGAGGACTGTGGTTGTACAAACAAGAAGTGACGTGATGAAAACCACTAGGGGTATTTTTTTAGTTTTTATTCAATGTGTTGAATTGAACTCTTTCTTCGAGGGCCCTCGCATAATAAGCTCTTTATGGATCTTCTAATTTAGATGTTATAAATTATACGATTAACAAATTATTATTTTTTATCTTGCATTATAATTAATCAATCAATGTATAAATGACAATTTATGTAATAAATGTTTTTATAATACGAGTACACCTATGACGAATCAAACGTACATACGCTCCATACATATGCATACATATGCTCCG
>DWNJ01002442.1:0-10530 GCA_018250275.1 Udranomia eurus
AGCACAGGTCGCCCCCCGACCAGGCGGACTGATGACCTAATGAAGGTAGTAGGATACAGCTGGATTCAGAAGGCACAGGACCGGTCGCTGTGGCGATGGTTAGGGGAGGCCTATGTCCAGCAGTGGACTTGCAAAACCTGACAGTAGTAGTAGTAGTAACTGAGCATATTTCTGTCATTATGGTTAACACGATTCTTTTGCATATAATTTCTCTTAAACTTATATCCTTACTGTAAAAAAAATACTTATCGTGAATTACTCCCACCTCAACTAGTCGTACATATTTAAGCTGCCATTCTTTATTCGTAGACAGCGACAAAAGCAAATTTATCAACGCAAGGCAGAAGCGATGACAAACAAGAAGCTTAGAAACAGAACCCCGATCGCTATAAAAAATCAATTTGCAGTGCAAATCGAGCGCGGAGACCAATGCTTTCCAAGTCATCGGCTCCTTTTAGACGCCTTGGCCTGGAAAAACCCCACAATTTTGTAAAAAATATGCGGTAACATTTTAAACGAGCAGTGCATCCCTAGATCGATCATGGATGCATCCGATGTTGTACGAATTTGTGTCAGCGTCATTAGGATTTTATTAAGAAATTACTAGCATTGTGAGATTTAAGATACCCCTTCAGTTAAGTTTGTATTAGAATAGGTTTACAACGACTGAAGCCGTGGTTTTTAAACGTTTAAATCCAATGTTAAAATCGATTCAATGGCGCTCCACTCACCAGTACCGATCTCCTTTAGGAGGATCGGGTTATAGAATACTGTTTAATAAAACATTGCATATGCAATAATACATTGAGTGCATTGCTGTGGAAAATGCGTCACGTCTATATAATATACGATCGTATAATTAGTTATTTAAGTTTTAATTAATTAATTTTATTTTATTATTTATTTCTCTCTTCACAAAGCACTCTTATGACTAGGTAAAGTTCTAAATAATACGATAATCATTGTGAGAGTCTGGAGTCCGTACTGAGAAAACCTGTATGACAGATTAACAGATCTCCAGGCCCTCGCCTTGGAAAAGTTGGATTGTGATAGATATTATAGTATCTAGTATTATACAGTAGAGAAATAAAAACTAAAGGTTATTAATAATTATAATACAAGTAAAAAGAACATCTATGCTAGCTTCGACATTGATGTTACATCATACATCATAAGACAACATTTTCTGTCCGTAAAGCCCATACCTCACCGAGACGCCATGGCGACGTCGCCGGCTACCGTATCCAAACAATTGACGACCCGTATGGCGCATTGGCCACCATGCCGGACTGCCGTTCGAAGGGTCCTGGGTTTGATTCCCAGCGAGGCAGAAATTAGGATGATGACTCTTTGTGTATTGTCCATGGCTCCATAATCCTAGTGTGGGGCTATGAATGTGAAAGCGTTATTTTATTTTTATTCGTATTGAAATGTATGGCAGCCTAACTTACAGCATAACGCAGACAGGGCCGCGAGCAGAAGTAAGTTAACAGTAATAGAATGAGAAGGAAAACATGGAAAATACGATGCATGACACATAAAACAGAGCGGATAACGTTTTGACCACTACGTTAATTTTGACTACCGCTATCCGTTTTGTCCGAATATAAAATACAGCGTCGTTTAAATATACTGTCCCCTCATTTTATGATGTGAAACTGGGGCAATCGCTGTATATGAACTATCATATTGGTCCACATCATCAGTAAAATCAGGGGTGACGATGAAAGCGTACGGAATCTTTAGCGCAGATGCATTTTATATTATGTACGAAAATCAATCGCTACTTAGATGGTTTTATGAGCAGACAGCCATATGATACTTAAATACTTTATTATTTAAGTTATTATCATATGTTTCATATACATAGCTTTTTAAATAAGAGGGTAATTTGTGCCATGTTATTCAGTAAATGTTAGCTAATTCCGAAATCTAATTATAAGTATCTAATCGACGTTAATTTCGTCTAAAAATGCTCTTCAGCCGTTAATCATTATTTTCATTGTAACGCGTATATGAACTCGAATAGTGTGTACGTACACTGTTCGAACGTTAGTTAATAAACGCGTATTAGTTCGACCGTTAACTAAAGTCTTAAAGCAATCCAAATGCATGAATCAAATTACTTGTTTTGACTTGAAATGACTGGCCCCTATTAACGACAACGGAATCTGTAGGGAAACAAAATTTGGTTGGTAACATTTGGTAGCAATGCGAAATCGGAATCACTTTGCATAGTTTCGGCGACGGGCAATATACAGTTCGTACCGTCGTATTTGCTCTAACCTATATACGAAAATACTACGGGAATCGCAAAAGGCAAAACTTTATTTTGCTTGTTCGCGAATTGTGTTGTTATGTGTGATTTTCTGCGTTTAAAAATGAAATTGCATTTTATTATTTAGCCAACTTATGAACGAGGTACATTTTATTTATTTAAAAGGTTATTAATAATTCGTAAAATTGTTAAAATTGTGCCAGATTCCTTGTTTAAACATTTTGACACTTGTAACGTGGTATACATTCGCCCACATTATGGCTTCAAATATGCATAGCGATTTAGTTATGTTAGTGAATCCGCTTGTTTATTTATTTAAATTTCTGCAATATTGAACTTACATGGTTTATGTATATGGGTAGTAGCTGGCATAATCCGAATGATAAGCGCACGAGGCTATTTGGCAACGCGCTGGCTCTATCGAAGCCCGATGCCAACCCGACATGCAGTGCACGCCATTTGAGCCTGCTACATTAATTTATGTTAAATACCATTACAAATTGCCTTAGTGTCTCTTTTATGATTTTTCATATGAAAGACAAACCCATTTATACCCCACTTTAGACAGGCAAGCTGCTTATGTATATCAAATATAAAATACTATTTGCTTCAGAAGCCTTGCGAATGCATTCATACTTCTGATACCTGGATTTTCAAGGCAAAAATATATAGGTATTTCCTGGAAACAAAAACATTCTACATCTTACAAACGATCTTACAGAATAAAGTTACAGAAACCTACAAAAAGCCTCTATTATTTGTTTTCACTACAATCTACATTCGTATTAGAAAACAAAAATGTTTTCAAGACCTATGAAGAATTTATTTAGTAGACGGAATTCGAAGAACATCAATTATTATTATTACAATATATGACTCATTTATATGAGTCTACACAGCTACGTAATCCCAATGATAAGCGTGCGAAGCTATTTGGCAGCGCGCTGGCTCTATCGCAGCTCGATGCCCACCCACACAGACCCGACATGCAGTGCACGCCATTTTAGCCTGCTACGCTAATTTATGTTAAATACCCCTATTAAGTGCTGCTGCCTCCAATTTACTTAGCATCACTGTAATTAATCTATTAAGTTGGATATACGCTCAGAGCGCATTGTAGATGAAATTGACCATCCTGAACGTTTATGTTTTATTCTTAGAATTATGGTATAAGTGTGAAGGCTCTTAATATACATGAAGTGAGTGCTTGAGGCATATTTTTATTATTTAAACGGATTTAGAAAGAATAAATCATGACCATTATATCCTACCCTATACTGTGCTATTAAATTTAAAGATAATAGAGTAACCTTGTGTTTTTTCACTTCAATAATGTATATACTCGTAGGTATGACAAAGCACCAATCTACACATACGTTTCTCAGTTAAAGGCGACCATTCTTCCTTTCTGTCCACAGCAGCCTGTGATAAAAGCACAAATCTCTAACATTTTGTGAGAAATTTGTGTCGGAGATACAAAATCTCTAAGACTGGTCGAGCTAAAAGTGAAATAGAGGTCCGTTGTTTCCGATTTATCACTGTCCATAAACAAGACATTGACACATTCGCGGCTTCGTCTCGACAAACAAACTTCACGAGAAAAAATTCTGTGCGACCTACATACTTTTGGTTTGCGTTCCATTCGACGAGTGTTATTGGGAAAATGTATTATTGTTTATAGCTTATTTGGTTCTGCTAGAGTGTTTCATAAAATACTATTTTGTGTATGAAAATAATTTTTATCTATTTATTTCTGTTAACTTCGAGCAAAGCTGTCTTCGAGTATGACTTCCGTAATTCTATCTAGTATGTTTTATACCGGAATCTAAATTTATCTATGAGTACCAACTATATGCATGTTTATTTCTGGCACGAAGTGAAAATGGCATAGCTCCATACCTAACTTAATTACTTTTATAACCACATATTTGATAACAATCAAATTAACTACATAATAATATAAAACGAGGGTGGATAGTGGGATATATTCTCGATCGATTGCATGGCATTGGTATACTTATATATTGCACTGCTGTTCAACGTATATTGGCAGCATCTGAGCTGAACGCGTCCCGAAAACCGGAAAACATATTTATTAACCTAAAACATATTTCACCATGTTGATGTAGTATGCATTAATATAATGTGATCTGTGATAATTATACAAGGACCATTTTCGACTGTCAAATTTGTATTGACTATGAGTATACTATTTCGGTATGCTTCTCGAAACTAGAAGGGTTTAGAAGACTAAGGAAGACACACAGACAACAGTTTTCCCTGCGTTATAACAGCAACAGAAACGCTGCTTTTATAACGCAGAAATGGGTAGCGATGGTGACTTCGGAGTCTTGTCGCGTAATGCTTGTTACCTTATTACCTACTAGCTGGCCGGGCGCACTTCGTACCGCCTCAGTATCATCCCCGGGTTCGAATATGATATCACGAATATGAAGTGATTTATTTGGATAAAGATTAATATCCAGGTACAAATAATGTACCCTTATTTGTGCCCGCGTAATTATTACATATTTTAACATGTAGTTATTGTAACATAACTATAATAGTTAGATTATAGATATGGTATCGCGAACATTTTTGTAGATATTGATGTTTTCTATAAAACTGTAGGACATAATTTTGCTGTATTGTCAATAATTTCTGCAGCGTACGCTATATAAGGATTTTTCTTGGTATTTGTTTCACACTTTGAGTTACATTATTGATGGTTTGGTAAAAGAATTTTTCAAATCGGTCCAGTAGTTTCGGAGCCTATCCAATGCCAACAGACAACCAATCAAACCTTTCCTTCCTTATATTATTAAAAAAGATTATATACTTTCTATCTGCTCATTGTTAAAATTCAAAATATCGGAGACTCAGTATCAGTGTGCTCAGTGCCTTATTATCCTAGACTGTCATGTCCGGGTTTCATAAAATTTAAGGGTCTACATCGATGAAAATTAGGCGCACAAAATTTTACGACATTTGGTGCTGTGGGGTTTACAAATTTCAGACGTTAGAACGAATAGACGATACATTAGATGACAGGAGGAAAGAGGCACGGAACACAATACAATTAAGTTATACTCCCTTCACGTGGAAAGGATTTTCGTGTTCTGCTCAAACAATATTGTTATAAATGATAAAATATGTATCGTAAAAGTTTAGTCCGACACACGGATCTACAAATTTTCAATTAAGTACTTTAGTTTTACTGTCGGGTCTGTGTTTTAATGTGTTCATATCTACACTTATATTATAATGAGGAAAGATTTGTATGTTTGTTTATATTGGAAAAACGTCTACTGAACCAATTTCAATCTTTCGCCTATCTAAAGCTATATATCTGCGAATAACACACTATATATCTTGTAATCAAAAATAAGAATTCCCCATTAAAATTAATAAAGGCATTAACAATTCGCCTCGCCATTATTTCTAACGAGGGTTCTATCATCGTTTTAAGTTAATCGCATTTCCGCGTCCAAAGCCTCGGGGAACTAGTAGTAACTAGCTAGTCAGTAATATAACAGTACCAACAATATTTGTGTTGTGTTCATCTGTTTAAAGCCACTTCTCACGGCATCTATTATCATAGACATTCACAAACGAGCATTGACGAGAGTACTGCGTAACGCGTCTGCAGAAAGATAAATTCGCTGCTTCCCACGATCTATGTTGCTCTGGACCCATCTGTCTGAGTCTGATATCGCAGATCGTGGGAAATCGGCGCAAAAGTGTTAACACATTCTACCAGGATCATTACTATTTGAAACTGGGGCAATTGCCTAATGGATAGTGTGACGTACTTACGATCGAGAGGTCCTGGGTTCGATCATCACTCCCCCATTGCACTTGACGTGAACCCACTCCTAACACAAGCTTTTGAGCTTAGCTGGAGGGATTAACAAAATTACTAGAATGTTAAAAAATGTTAAAAAAGAAACGCATATTAAAGCCGTACCAGTAAAACGTTTATTACACAATTTTCAATCTCACAGGACTCCAGTCCCATTGAGGTCGTACAAAGACTTAATTCGCCTCTGGAGTACTCTTACTAATCCTACTCTTCAGTTGAGTCTGATTCTAAGACCAGATCCTATTATGTCCATCTACTATAAGCTCATGTTCCACCAACTATACTATCATCGTCTTCAAGTAACTTAGTTTCTCTTTGTCGTTAGTATGTAAGGTTTCTTGTACTTAGATCTTCAAGCCCTTAACGTATTTATGAGATAACATCTATGTGGACCATCTATGTCCTTGAGTATTAGTTACTGCTTTGCCAGAGACGTATATATTCCCGCAAGTGTTTAAAAACTGGAGCATACCCCACCACGTTGCTCCATTGGAGACAATACCAGCGATACGTGGCCAAAGAGTCTGGCTATGTCGATGGATTTAGAAAGGTGTCGTCTCCTATCTACCGAATAACTGGGACAGGCGTGTTCTTTGTTGCATGGTAGCACATGAAATACTGCCTGTAGTCTCGCAAATCTTTGCGTCCGACGCATAACTGAAAATCGTATAAGATCTACACAATGCATACATATGGAGGCGGGATCTCATTAAAGTACTTATTTTAGAGCTAGAGGATTTTCTGCACAACTGTGTTTGATTTTAAAAGCTGCTTTTTAATTGGATTCTTCTTCATTTTTATCAGTGTACTAGTAAGGTCCCTTTGCTACTACTTACTATACTATACTATACTGTTTACTATATTTAGAATGTCAAGCAAGCTCTATTCAACATATAAATGTTGAATAGAATATATCTTAAATAATTCAATAAAATACTAGGCTAATTAATATAAATATAATTTAAAATAAAATATACCTTAAAAGAAGGCGAACAAACAATTGTTTTTGTTTTTAAAAATCCACAAATTCCCTTATAAATTGGTAGAAAAACACTGATAGTCTCAGCGCCAGCAAATATAGCGGTAGTCGGAGTTACAACACCTTAAACTCGAAATCAAAATGAGTCATTATCGAAATCAATGTCCACTTTTTAACGAAAAGATAAAACAAGAAACACAGTAACGCTTTTAACGCAGCATTTCAGGTTCAGTAAAAGTGATTTACACATTACATTACATTGATTTAGGTGCAAGTAGGCACATGACTCCAAATGAAAACTTTCTGAAAATCCCGAAGCGAAGAAATTCGTCGCTTACCTCAGATAATTGTCACGAATAAGATGTATGTAATGTACCCGTTGTACATGTAAAGTTATAAGATAATTGTTTACAATATTTTTTGTATCTCAAGTCTTACGATGAACCGTAAATGTGGATACGTAAATGTGGAAATAACGACAAGTTATAAGATTACTGTATTTTATGTGTGATAAACCTACTATTAGGTAGGAAATTGATAAATAATGGAAACAGTGTTGTTTTCGAGACCAAGAAGTGTCTAATAAGTAACAAACGGGGTGACTGGTTGCTGAAGCGTATTTAGTTGATGGTGTATACAAAGTGAAAGTTTGTAACAATAAACTGTTTATTGACTTCATCACCTGCATCAGGTATAAGAAAATCAAACTTGTAAGATATACGCATATTTGGGAATTCTGTTTTGGCAACAACACCAAAGGAATAGAGGTCGTAATGGTGCAGTACGTCAAAAATACATGCGCGTTTCTATGATAACATTAAGGAATAAAGAAATCGGTTTACTTCCAATAGAGATTTCATATTTGAGAGGATAGAGATAATAGATGGTAGAACCTTTTACGGTTCGTCGCCGGAGGCACCACCGTCACACCTATTTCTGCCTTATAACAGCAGTATTCATACTGCTGTATTCTGGTTTGAAGGGTGCGGTCAGGAAGACATACTTAATCGAGGATTCCAACTTACCACTTACCATCAGGTGGACTCCATGCTCGTTTGCTACTTCCCAGTCATAAAAAAAAGAATTTTTGAGAATTTTATTGCTCTTGCCATTCATTATCAACAATATTTTATTACCGTCAAAACACGATATAATTCTCCTTTGCTTCGACAAACAATTTAGTTAATTAGTCTCTCATTTCTGAAATTGGTTATTAATTGGGTAGAATAAATTCTACCCAATTACGAACCGTAGTATTTGTTTATTTATCATAAAACGACTTGTAATACAAAATATTGTATATCATAACGATTGTGCTGGCAGCTGACAGCCTGTTACTTAATAAATGCTGTCGTAAAAATAGGGTCCGAGCAAATGACACCACAGATCCCTTTCATTCGTGCCTATCCAGTACCCCTTATATGACTTATCGAAAAATACATAGCCGGAAAGTATGTATTTCCAATCGAATACAAAATTCTCAAATATCAACAATAACTGTTCATCTATTAATGAAATTGAAAGATGATTCTACCACCATTTACATAATCTGAGTTGATTAATTTTGTATTGCTTATGCAAAGTACAAATTGAATTGGAATCTATGTGTAAGTTTTAATATTTCGAAATAAAATGAAACAGGCAAGTACCAAATGAAGTTAATAAGATGCGTTTTTGTACAAGAAACAAAAATCAAATAGGCCTCAAAAGATATTAAGGGATGAAAATCGAAAATACAGACAGAAAATCCTAGCAGCCCATGAGCATAGTTTTACTATCGATCTTTATAATTGAAGTACCATGACACATGACAAATTAACTGTTGGGGTGTCACTTGTTGACGAACTCTTTGATAGACTCGTTTTTAACACCAGTGAAATATACTTTTCTACATATTATAGATCATGCCGGGATCAAGTCCCAGCCGGAGCCGGAGCAAGCCGGAGCCCATAACCTCGGGTGGCAAATTCTAAGGGGGCGGCATATTAGGTCTGAGCGCCGAAAAACAACAAGTTCGAAGGGCGGACCCCTATTTTTTAGGCTACTGGCGGTAAATGTCTAAGTCCGTCACTGCATATACATATTAATATTACCGGGGCCGGACTGGGGCAGCATGTTTAGTTATTGCCTCGCCTAAAAAAAATTAAGGTCTGGCTGTTATAGATGTGCAGATATTAATTGAATACATATAAATACATTGTAATTTATCTATTACCTTATGTGACAAAGAAAAGTTCTACGCTATACGTTCTAAGGTATAAAGAATAGTGTTCTGCTAAGCGATTACTGACGGAGTTGTCGGCTTTGTGGCTTGCGGGAGACTTAGCCACTATGCAAGACGTACTTGTACAGTGCAGGCTTAGTGTCTCTCGCAAAGTGTTGTTACAAATTGCAATAAATTTTACTGGGATTAAATTAGAATCTTGTAAAACCATTTTTTTCTTCTACATGTAACGGAACCACTCAATAATGGATTATGGTACTTGACATTATCGATGACTCGTTTCTGGTGTGAAGTAAGATCATAATTAAAGATGTTTTGATATGTACCTTTTTTTTTGCATAATTAGTTTTTTAATCTAATCTAGTCGCAAATGTGCTTAGCGCCCAGTTACAATATATGTGACCTAATAAATGTGAACATTATGAAGAAATGCTGGTGATTGGAAATTATGTATTAGTTACTGAGCATTTTCCTTGAATACGACACGCAAGGCCTTCCGACGACTATTCCGTTTTAACATTCTTTTACACGTAGACTATTTTTGAACTACTTTGGGAGACAATCTCTCGATGTACAACTGTTTTACGTGATGGTGTTCGTCCGGTTATTGACTTAATTGCAGCCGTGCAGTATAGAGCGTTAAGTCTTGCAGCAACATACTATTCGAATGTATCAGGTTTGCCAGAGTCTAGAGAATAACACTCAATCTTGCAACTATACTATTCTAATGTATCAGGTTTACTACAGTCTAGCATAAAGCGCTTAATCTTGCAACTGTACTATTCGAATGTACCAGATTTGCTACAATCTAGCATAAAGCGCTCAGTCTTGCAATTACATACTATTCGAATGGATGAAGTTTTCTACAATATATCTTAAAGCGCTCAGACTTACAAGTACATACTATTCTGCAAGTACATATTATATCAGAATTGCTACAGACTAGCGTAAAGCGCCTAGTCTTGCAATTATACTATCCTAGTTTTTTTTATTACTGAGAGTTTGCAAACGAGCATGCAGTACATCTGAAGGTAAGTGGTCACTGCCGCTTATGGACATCTGTAATCAACCTAAAACAAATTGAAAGTTCTTTCTTAGGTCGACCACAATTGCGTTGCTACCCCTGAGGACTAAGTTGGAACGCCTCGGTTAAGTATGTCTCCCTGACCACACCCTTCAAACCACAA
>DWNJ01002443.1:0-10530 GCA_018250275.1 Udranomia eurus
CTGGCCACTAACCGTACATAATACATTACGCTCTAAATGACATTCTAATTTAAAACAAACAATTATATATTTTGATACATGCACATAAAGTAAACAATATTCCACTTACGAAAACAGTTTAAATTCGTTAATTATTTAGCAATATTCTTTTAGTCGAGTTTTATCTTTATAAAGATAATGAAGTTGAATCCGTAAGACATTGGAATAAGGTTTATTCACAGATTAACTTTTAATCTGCGTTAAGTATACTTTCGGTGTAATTAGCTTTCCGGTTCGTCTGTCGACCGTAATAAATATGCATAATTTTACAGTTAAATGACATCAAAGTGGAAATAAAATCTCAATTCTTCATAATTACGCGTGAAGTTTAATGAATCATTTACCTGTATATCTAAAGGCTCGGCTCCGGGACTCACTATCTTGACTGTGAATCCCATGTCCTGGATGAACACCACTTCAGCGTCACGCTTCTTCTCGTCTCCATCTTCACTGGGAGACGATTCCCTTTCCTTATCCCCGTTCACCACAACGGTGGCTTCCCCATTTACTTTCTCGGACTCACTTTCCGATTTCTTTGTTTTTTCAGTCTCTTTCTGCCCCTCCATGCTATTGTTCTCGGTAGTAATTTTTTTCTTGTCCGATTCGTTGACTTTGTTCGTCAAAATGATTTTCTTATCCTTCTTCTTTCCACTCGCTTTCGCTTCCGTTACTTTAACGCTATCATTAGCCAACGCATCGTGCCCCTCATCAGACTTACTCGATTTCGTATCATCCGAATCACTATTAACTCCATTAGAAACTAATTTATCACTACTACTAATATCACAATCTGAACTTTTTTTTGGATTGCCATTGATACAAATTTCGTGTGTATTCTCAGTGCCGTTTAATATTGGTTCTTTGGTACCTAAATTTCTTTTTTTACTATCATTATTATCGTTGGACATTTTTGCGTCACCGTTTACTTTTGCCGTGGGGCTGCTGGATTTCGTCTGAGGTGTCTTATCGTTACTGCTCTTGGATTTCTGGCTTTCTGTAATAATGATAATAATCATCGGTTAATTATTATAGATCACTTAAATAATAACTATAACATTATTTTCATATACAATACATTTTCTGTATGTAACAGATTTGTATCTTAATATGTTCAATTACAAATTGGATAGGAGTAAAAAACGTGAATTGTGGCGTAAACCTAATTACCAAATGGTAAAAGAGTAATTTCCGTCTAATGCGACCTCGGAATCAGCTAAATTGTTATGTGTTTTCAAAATTGTGAAGTATCATTCTATCCAGTCAACATTGTTCCGAAGTCATTAAATATTTTAGAGCTACAATTTAACTGCACTTACGAAATATTTCGAAACATCTGTTCGGTCATGCTTCGATGGCAGTACAATTTGTTACAGGCCAATCAAAAAAATTGAAGGCAGGTTTTTGTACTTTTTGTAGATTGACAGATAATACTTTAAATACCAATTAACTTGATCGATAACCAATGCATAACATATACACACCTAAAGTTTTTAGAATATTTGAATTATTATTTATAGATTACGAGTGTTACACCGAAGCTATTAACGTTAATTGTTTAACGATCTACAAATAATAACGTTATTAAATGTTTTATAGCAAAGCTACGCAACCGCTGCCTAGTATCTGAGACCTCAACTGTATAATACATATATCATCTAATATTACGAATCATTCGACGGGGTAAATATATGGACCTGTATTGGGCGGAAATATTGGCGTGTTATTGGTCTGGGGCGAGGGTGCCTTGCGCGCGGCGGCCGCGTAAGACACGCGCGGGGGCGCCGCGCTTCCGCCGCCCTCGTCGTCCGCGCGCCCGTTCGGTGTGCTCGCATGCCCGTTGCTGCAGCCCACCGCCACCTTCGCGCCTCCCTCCTTTTTCATTTTAGACGAACACTTATCTGGTTTTTCGGCTACAACAAGCAAAAAACTTCAGTTCAATTGAGTGTTCGTAGCTTATTATTCAAGTCTGTCTGTGCGATAGATACGGTACGACGATAACGAAACGCCGGTCCTACTACTAATTTATGTCTTATATTTGTTGTTCTCTGGGCTAAACCGTCAATTTACACTCAAATCAACAATTACACGTATAAAAATCTGAGCTTATTTTACCTATTGCTTAAAACATTGGACATTCCGGTGGTGCATTTTACTAAAAACCGGGCGTAGCATACACACACACGTACGTCCGACAGCCGCGCCGAGGCACAGTGTGCGGGGGGCATCCGAAACCATCGCGCATGTCTCGTCCCGTGACTGACGAACACGTGGTCTGCGCTGGCGCACCGCCAACAATCTCCAGCGGCGAGTCAATAATAGATGGCAACGGGATGCCGCCAACAATAGACGCCACCGACGCTACTTCATTTTGTAATACAAAGCACTTAGGAACCACAGCCGGTTGAAGCCTTATTCGCCTCCACGTAGACCCATCATTAAAAGTATCCAAATCGATCTTATAGCCTTTGACGTGTTCAAAGATTGAAATTACCCTACCTGGGCTAGATGTAAATAATATGGTAAACTACTTCTGTCTGTTACTTCGGTCGCATAGAAATAATGTTTTACCGCAGTTAACCATTATATCCCATATCTACCATTAAGTTATAAATTATTTAATTAGTCTTGTCTTCTTACATCAAAATATGTATAATAAGAAATATGCTTATACTGTGCCTGTGCCGATAATTTAATTCTAACTTGAACTTGAATTAAAGTTTCCACATTTATAATAATTGGTTAATTGCATTTGGAAATTAAAGAAACATATATTTAACAAGTACTTGGATTTTATCAATAGGTATTTATTTCAGAGCGAATTAAAATCGAGAAATAATAATTCACTCTGACCTAATTACCTACATGATAATTACGTATAATGCAGATAAAAATCAGTCAACGTTACCAATCACAATATGAAACGCTGTAAAGCTGAACAACACTATAACTCCGAGGGGAACGCGATAAGAAGTAGAAAAGGAAACGATAGTGACGAGGGAGTCAAGAAAGATACGCTGTGTACATATGAGCCAAAATGTTGATTTTATCTACACTATGGCGTTACCAAACAAGATAACATACGTAGAGTGGCTTGCCTCTAGATATTAAATCAAAATTCCAGATAATAAGCCATTGACACGATTTCTTACCCTCGCGTGTGAACACTATCACCCAACGCGGACGTCGGTGGAGATGAACTTTGTAATCACAAATTTTATAATGGACGCTTCAAAATTTAACCGTTGAATAAAAATGTTACGAACACCTATTGATTTAAACATGGGCAATACTTCCAAATACGATATAAACAAGTTAATATATTAATAGGCTGTTAATATGTAGGTACTGGTACTGGGTACCTGTTATGAGATCCAGACACCACATTTTACATAAAATATACCCTAAGTAAAAATGTTCATGGTTTACCTTGTCATTTTCTGACAAAATTATATTCGTAAAGAAGGCCAGATCACTGACTTAAGACTAGATATTTTTAACGCTTCGACTTAGCCTAAATAACACGCATAACTTTCCTATATGGATTGGGTAATAAGCCAGTATTGCGGCTGCTTTGCTAACGTATCTATATATTATCTATTTCTATTTATACGATTTACTGTAAAGGATTATTAAGCTACATAAGGGATAGATGTACTAGTCTAAAAATGCACGCCCCTCCAAAATCTTTACCCACACATGTGTTTTATTTTATTAGTACAAATGACGCAAACTGCCAGTTTTGTTGACCAATCAGGGTAATTTACTTAAGTGTCAACTTACAAGTTGACAAGTCATATAATTCGAGTATTCAGTAACAGTGACAGATCGCAATATTAGTTGACCAATGAGTGCACGGACCATACTGAACATAAGAAAAATAGCCTACACATACTAGTAGAGTTGTAATAAATATACGCTTCCACACATTAAAATTATTTTGTTTAGTAAAGGGGCGTGCATTTTTAGAATGGAAGATCTTTACGTAAATAAAGTATACAATATTGGTATATTTGTTCCAAATGAATCCTAATACATTCCAAATAATATCTATATCTAATCTTTTAATCGCTTTCTCTATTAATGCCAAAATATCTATACCCTCATTTCAAAATATATAACAAAAGCCTTAGAGGATTAGAACCTTATACCTGATACCAGAATACGTTATTGGGTTTTCGCTTCATTTTTATTTAACCCCATTGACAATTCTATTATCCGTCGAGACAGTTATTTATGAACAAAAACGAATAATGGGCGCGCTTACTTACATGCTTTTAAATTCAAAGCAAACTTATCAATTTACATAACAATACCGAAATGTTACTAACACTTGTGCGTTACAGGACAATACAAGACTAACACTTGGTCTTGAGCTGAGGGTTCCGTGCGACCATAGAATAATTTTTGTGCTATCTACCAAATAATGAAACATGTCCTGAAAGATTTTTTCTCATCGTTGCTGAACTAAATAGATAGTTTGATCAGTATCAGTTGTTCATAATGTGTGTTACGAGTAAAACAAATTTAATGGAAATTCGGTAATGTTGTCCGTATCGGGATAAAATACCGTATAAAAATTTGTATGACAGTCTAACGTTTTTTCTAAGTTGATATCCTAAGGAAGTGTCTACAAAAAAGAGGCCTGGGAACTGAGTTATTTGCTTGTTTAACACATATACCGGGAAAAATCAAAACGTTTACGTAGTACGGTTCGTCGGTTCAAAAGTTACAGCGAACGTTGTGACATAAAGATGAACTTTCAGTTAACACCAGATGGTTTAGATACGGAATTACAGAAAAACGTTTAGTAATCCCAGTATTCCTAGTACTTGCTTGTGCCTTTTGTAAGGAAAATATCATGAATTGTTTTGAAAGAAATCTGCATAACAATAAAATGATCACACCTTTTCGTAGCAACGAATGTAAAGATTAAGATATTTGTGATATCTGAGTTTTTCTCACAACGAAAAACGAATAAGGAAAATTATTACCATAGAGGTTTTATATAAACCAACAAGGTCAAAAATATATTATTCGTATTTATTAGTATTTTATAAATACTTAAAGTGGTGGGAATAAAACAACACAATTTTTCAGTACACTCAGTTTACAACAATATAAGAATAGATTTATGGAACTATATTCTACTAGAACAACCTAAGCGTGGGTAAAATAAAATGTTGTCTCAAAAATGAGTATTAATTTACTTGGTTTAATTTCTGAAAAGACTAGATGAGTGTATTGTTTCGTATATCTTTCACGAGAGTTAAAAAAATTGCTTCTCACTCTTTCACTGGCATATTCTATACGAGTATATACTGATATCTACTCAGTAGAATTCCAAATATTTTGATCGACAACAGAATTTAAAAAAAAATCAATCCAGTTCAACTGTAGTTATTTACAATTCTTGTAAAAAATTAAAAGCAAAACCCAAAACTCACGAAGATTAAAATCAAAGACCGATACAGAGTACTTTTACGCTGCAATACTTAAGGAACAGAATATAATTCGAATACGACTGAAAAGTTAAGCTCTTTTACGCTGCAATACTTAAGGAACAGAATATAATTCGAATACGACTGAAAGAAAAGCTTTTTTACGCTGCAATACATAAGGAACAGGACATCATTCTAAGACGACTGAAAAATTAAGCTATTTTACGCTGCAATACTTAAGGAACAGAATATAATTCGAATACGTAGATTTAAAAGTCAGATGTACGACGCTCGCTGCCGGCGACCTGAACAGCAGTGACACGGATAAATGAATTATGCAAAGAGGAGCACACGCTACCGCGCCGCCGACAAACACTGCTTCGTTTAACCTTTAACTTAAATATTATGTGACTTACTGCTCTCGTTCTCAGCTTTTAGAATCATTCCATGCACACTCGACGTTTTTTCAAACAAGTTTCGGCCCACTGTTAGTTGTTAACAGTTGAATTGTGACACAACTTATTTGGATTTCTACTTCCTGCAATCTCTTACAGAATACTCATTTTCATTTTTTTCACGACACTGACTTAGCAGCACCTCAAATTTCTTAAAGAATTTCGACCGATTTTATTGCATTTATAAGCACAGACAACAACGGGATTTTGACATAAGCTGCGATGCATAACTGGACGTCAAATACATTTCGACAAACAAGGAGTTTGCTTTAAAATCAATACATTGAAGGTCTGTACAAACTAATGGACTCTGTAAGCTGCGGCATGCCAGTGAGGGAAAGAAAGGTATACAAAAAAGAGGGGCAGACATACGAAGGGAGAATTATGTTGAATACATTCAAAGTCAATTCTGTTTTACCTTGAGATAACCAATTGTAGTAGTGTTTTAGGGATTCTAAATCGTTGATACCTTTTAAATTTTTTTATCACATGTATACAAGAAAAATAAATTAATAAATACATTTTTGCGGAAAGAAAACAAAACGTGTTTGATAATCTTCACAATTACCACTATAAAATCGTTTATTTATTTATAGAAAAAACGTTTATGCCTAGAAAAAGTTGACTAATAGAAAAAAAACGAACGTTTCAATACATATTCCAATACAAAATGTTACCGTAAAATATTATGCTGCTTTAAACTAAACATATACTACACAATGAACTAAATAGACACATTTTTGTAAAGTACAGACAAACTTTAATAGAACTTGGCACCCACTTACATCACGACTCTTTTTTCAGCGGAGACTATTACCTACATACTTGCCCCTTGTATTAAACTTGGCCTCATTTATATTTATATTTTGGCGACACAACAATTTTATTATTGAATTTTAAAAATGCTCAATTTTCACGTTATGTTCTTGGATACCCCCGTAAAGTAGAATGACCATATGAATTGGTTCAGCATGTTTATAAATAATACATGGAAATAATATAGCGCATATATTCATTGCGTCATTTTACTATATTATACATGTACAAGATACATAGATTATGTATTGACATTCCGTGTCACGATGTTCGTCGACGCTAATTTTCGAAAGTACTTAACCGACTTTAATGAAACTTTGCAAGTGCAACTTCAACTTGAGAGATATAATTTTTACAACCAGATAATTACGGCTGTATTTTTCCTGCAAATTAAAAGTTATTTTAAGGACAAAATATTGCCACTTGTAATGATTTTGTGGGTACTGACTCCAATTCTTAACAGAGTGAGTTTTGACCTTCGGAAAAATAGGTAGTGTGATTCTGGTCACATAAATGGCGCTTACGAAGAGGTTTACGGAGTTTTTATTACGATTTTTTGTAAGGCGATTTTTATTTTTTACGCATGGATGTTTTTTTAATTATTTTTATAATTATGTTATTTTATCTCTTGTTGTATTTGTCTGTATTATGCCCGTGAATGTTTTCTTCTTTCTTACTTTCTATATTATTTTTTTTAAATAATGTAACATTCAGTTAAGGTAATGTATTATTATTAAAATCACAGACAAACGCTTCTTTTTATTTTACATTTTAATTTTGAATGTCCTTTCAAAGTCCTCAATTGACTGAATGTATCTTGCATACAGATAAGTTACTACATATTCTAATGATGCTTTGTTTAAAATATATAAAATATATACATACTATGCTCACAAATCCATAACGTAATTAAAGGACAAAATCTTGGGCCATTCTCCGTAAAAAATCCACCCTATAAGGGATGGATTTTTCGGTATACGTGGTTCAGGGTACGGGGAAACTATCCTACGTTCTTCCCTGGACCGCAAACTATACCCACATCAAATTTCATCTGCATTGGTAAAAATACATATATTGGCATTGTTATAAATGGTTCCGATGTAGGTAATGAATAGAAGAAATATACATAAAACATATAATTTAATAAGAAAAAACTTTCAATAAACGATTGATCACATTGTTCCAACCCTAAACAGAATGATGAAGATACTACGTACTAATTACATCAATAAATGACGCAAGTTCATTCATTTAAATGAGATTGTACACAGGCACACCGAGGACAATTAGCAATGAAGTTGCATCGGACTTTGGGCACTACAAACTGGCTGCAAGTTATGTTGCAGAATCGTGTAGGTAACGTAGTTTTTACTGCTCTACAAGCTCGTTTTGTTTTATTAAAACAGCGCACGATTTCAATTATATGTGTTTTTCTTCCCAAAACGTTATTGAGTTACGTATATTGTGATACCTACCTGCGTTTTTTGTTCATTAATCCTTTTTGCGACTTGACTTTTATTTGTCATAACTCTATCTTATATAGAAGCACCTTCTAATCTTACAAGTAACACGTATATAAAACTGAAATTTACTAACTACTTCTAACTTCTTCCGTGATTCTAGTGTCTAATATTCAAACGCGGTATAATTTTGAACTTTTATAAATTGATACAATTATTCAACATTAACATTTAAATAAATGTTCTATTAACAGGGGGCATATTAATTTACTGTATCATTCGTTATAATTAATCTTGTCTATTTATAGGCATAGTAAAGGGCTTCATAAAAAATTATGAATCCCCATACTGTTCCATTTTCGACACAACGCAATGCATCCGGTAGCTCAATTGCGTTTTTCCATTACTGTTATTATTAGTTTACGTCGTACTATTATATTTAAAGTGACATTACTTACGTTACTTTGCAAATATAACCGAAATATCATAGACTAGTATTTATTTTATATGGATGCCATCAACAACATAACTTGTAAAAAAAATATCCAAGCCTCGCAACTCAGTTTTTCTACTGTAAAAAGTTGTGAGATCCATGTAATACCTAGTCGAATAATTTTAAATAAATATCGCATTAAACAATCTTTATTTATTAAAGATTTATTTACTTTATTCATTAGAATTGCAGTCACAAGACTGTTAGGCTTATTTTATTTCATAGCTTAACATGTAGACATAGTTCTCCTTTTCATATTTGAGATTGGTTAAGGAGTGGAGAACGTTAAGTATAAGAAAACAACGACATAAAAGTTTAGTTTAAGGTTGAAAGAGGACATAACGGTGGCGTGGACATACGAGTATTAGAGTTCAAATATTTTGCTTTTAAAAATTAAATGAGATCTAACTATGGAAAAACCACCAACTATAACTACATCCACAGACTTCTAATAGCGATGAAACCTCAACGGTTCAACGATCCAGAAATAATTAGAAAATACCTCGTTACCAACCAGCGGCAATTAACAAACCTTGAGGCAACGAAAACGTGTCTCGAAATTTAAACTTTGTATATTTAAAACTTGTGTATTGTACAAATTCTTGTAAGTCGAAGACGTTATGAGGCCAAGTGTTACTTTCCTACAAATAGATAACTCACGACTAATTCGTCGGTCCCGTAACCGAATAGGTGTCAACTGCCAGCTTTAACCACCAATGTACACATCGAAAAACGTGCAGCGACATTTTTCTTACACTAGTACCAAGACCAACGAACACAAGATGAGGTCCGAATGAACTTTGGTATCGATTTAAACCGTGATACGGATAATAAACTTACCTTCGCACGAAAATAATGTGCAAAGTGCAAAGTATACGTGCGTGAAATCGTATGAGATATGACGCAAGAAGCGAGACTTGCAGGTTACTCTTTTAAGATAAGAAATTCGCTGTCTTAAAACAAAAATACCTATTAAAAGCATTGAGTTCAATCATATTTACATAAGGATTATTAATTTAATACCGATATAGAAACTGTAGGTTAGTTCCGAAATTATATTGATATACTTTGTTTAAATCAGAATTTGTGTAATGTTTATCAGTTGCTTACTATATCACTACGGATATGTGTCTTGTCTTAAAGGTTGGAACCCAAGATATCGAAGTAGTTCAACTCTGCAAGAACATACAGACCCATATGTATATGAAATACGTGTATGAGCCTTTAATGTATAGGCCCCGAATCCCGATTGCTGGAATCTTAGTCTTACTTACATCGAAGTCCATCAAATTTATCAGCAAGCTTAAAACATTCAAAACATGAACTAGAAGATATTTAAAAAATACGATATTTTTGATCGATACAGGTAGTTAAAACCAAAAACTTGTAGAAATATGCTGCAAGCTACCACAGAAATCATCAGAACAGCATCTCAACATCTGGGCTATTACTGTGATTGGTTTTTATCTGGCCACTATCAGTTGAACCTAATCTTGTTTATCAATAAAAATTCAAGATACGAAGTTTTTGCAGAATGATCTGGATTTTATAAGATTTAGGTGGGGATGTCGAGTCGGTATTTAAATAACGTAAGCTATTCCTCGGGAACTACAAACATGTGACACGAATGTGCACAATGAACGTGTCGGTCTATTCCAAGAATTCGTATATGCAGAGACTACGTAAGAATCGGTTTTACAGTAAATGTTCCAAGGAACTTAAACGTAAGAAGTTATAGAAGAGAGTAACACATTTGCTGCCTGTACTGCAACTGCCGCATATATATTATATTTAAAGTAAGCTATATAAACGCTGCAGATGGCTGATTT